>JAHPZR010056173.1:27500-92500 GCA_019787425.1 Platygyra sinensis | reverse complement strand
TGGGATTCAAGGCTAATTATCTCGAAAAAATGCGTGGCTACCCCTATTTTTCTTTGTGGATTCCAATAAACCTTGCAAAGATCTTAGAGCTTAGAGCCTCGATTTCGATTGACAATCAGTCACGCAAATCCTATTGTCACGCAACACAAAACACCCTCATAGCCCACAGGTCACGCAGGCGTATTACAAGAAGGGATCAGAGTTTGTATCAAAGATGAAATTGAAATCAATCGATGTATTGCGCAAATCACCGTTTAGTGACTGAACTAAGACTCCAGAGCAATCAGTGGAGCCATTTCTTGTCATCCTGAGGTGCTTAAGTAAAGGTCCATGTCTCGTAAGAAGGATAGCACCACGCGGCAAAGAAATGCAGAAAGGTGCCTACTTTTGCGCAACTTTGCTCTTGTTGTATCATTCTTCTGATTGGCTCAATCAGCAAATTATCTTCCCAAGCTTCAGGTAGCTGTATATTTATTTTATCCTTCATTGATCAACTATCTTCCTTTCAACGAAATCTCTTCTGAGTCAAGCTAATATTAAAGTTATGATCCAGATAAGTACTGTAGCATTTTCCCATTATCGAAACGGTTGCGTTTTAAGACGGAGAATTTGTTGTGGTTGGTTGAAATGTTTTAACATAAAGAAAACAATTTTTTTAAAATAATTATAATAGTTTAAATACATTTTAATAAACCTGCTCAGGGCTCGAAATTGCGCCCGATACGGTCGCATTTGCGACTTAATTTTTCTTTTTGCGACCAGAAAAAAGAGAGTAGTCGCAAATTTGCGAGTAGGTTTGACTTGTCTGATACGAAATAAAAGAGCTAGCAGTTGAGTTTTTGCTTAAATAACTTTAGAAATGAAAAGATTCATTGAATTTGCGTATTTGCGTAAGTTGCGTAAATTTGCGTAAGTCGTAAATATATTTCAGATCTATTTCACAAAGTATTCTGGACATTGGCGAAACGACTTATAAGCGTTGGCGAACTGACATTAGATGTTGGCGAACTCACACGTTGGCGAAACGACCGGTTACCTGGACTTGTGTTGTCCAAGACGCTATTAAATCTCGAAATGACGTGAAAGCAGTAGAAACAATGACAATTAAAGCGTTAATTGTTTCAAAGTCTACTTATGATCACTTCTTTATTAATTGAATGGCCTTAATTAATTTCGCGACTAAAATTTTCAAGGTTGCGACCAAATTTTCGTAACTAGTCGCAAATTGCGACCAGACATTTTTTTAATCTCGAGCCCTGCTGCTATTCATAAGTTCTATAGCAAATGTTTACATTTGACTCTTGTTGTTTCTGAAACAACAAGAGTCAGAGGCAAACATTTTCTATAGAACTTATGACATCTCCTGACTACACTTTTTCCATTTTTAAACCTGCTATTCGTCGGTTGATAAATTCTCCGTCTTAAAACGCAACTTTTCAATATGGGAAAATGCTACTTAACAGTACTTATCTCGATCATAACTTTAACAAGATTTGAGCATATTTTGTTTACTGCATGAATTATCTACGGTTTTATAATGAGAGACTCTTGTTTTATACAATAGCGTAAATAAACAAGATTTACTCAAATGAATCTGAACATTATCATGTGATGCATTGACTGATTGAACATGGTGGTATGAGCAGTCTTTTGTTACAAAAGGGTTAATAATTAACTATTAAATTGTTAAGCAGACGCAAATGAGGACACCCTGTGCAGACCTTAATGAGGGTCCCAAAGCTGCCCACTTGACCCTTTAAGCCCCAGAGAAAAACTGTACTTGCCTAAAATAATAACATTGACACAAGTTTCACTGTAATTTATTTTTTATTTGTTTCTCCAAAACATCAATATAAATTAGAAAGACTAATAGGTCCTACCAAGCACTTCTGCCACTTAATATGCATGGGGCTCAAAATATACTTCACAGAAGACATTAATTCTCAAGCATGCTCAAAAACGTTAATGTCAAATGTTCCAACAATGCTTAAAGCATGTGTTATCATGCTATCAACTAATGTGAAATGTCCATTTCAATTGAAACATGGATAACATAAGTTTAATTTTCTCTCATGGGATCAGCTTGAGAGGCTGCTCAATTATCCATTATTGCTCCAAGATTGAGCTGAAAATACCCAAGTTGCTCTTATAAAGATTGCTATCCGACAAATGCTCAAGTCCTGGGGCTCAAAAACTTGGAAAGCAAATACAAACTGTACAAAGACTCCAACGCCCCTTCCCCACCCCTGCCACTCCTTCCATCAACATTAAATGGCCACCATGGTAAATGTTTTACACACCTTTCTTCAGCTGGACATTATTAATTAACTTTCAATCATAGAGAACTCCACTCTAAATAGCAGTGATGCACAAAAGTATTATAACCTTTGCATCTCAGGAAAAGAAATAAACAGAAGATATAAATGCATCTGTCCACCTCTGTCAAGTTATTCACTTAACCATTTTGCACCTCATCTGGGATAAGGTCAGCCTTGGGCCCAGTTCTCTTGTGAATTTGGCTTTCTAGTTAAATATTCAAAATTTAAAAAAACTGGGAACAGTTTGTACTGTCCTAACTGCCTGCATTATAATTGAGAGGGTTTGTAGGCAATGAAGTAAATTATAATTACAGTCCAACCTCAGGGTGCGACCACCTTTCCGTGACCAGTTTTCCAAAATACCATAAGTTTTCAACTGACTGATCACTATTTTTGGAACCTCTAATAAGTGACCATCTCTTGTAAGCAGCTACAACTACTTTAATTTACAATGTAGAGCTAAAAGTTTGAAATTTTCTTTGTTTTTGACCTCCTGTAAACTTGTGACCACTTGACAGATACCAGAGTGTTAATTGAATAATAAGAGGGTTTGCGAATGGTAAAATCAGAGACTCGCCAAGACACCGAGACCCTTGTTTGAAAATCCAAGACCGAGACCTGAAAGTTTTAACAAAATCCGAACCCGAGACTCTGTGCGAAGAAAACCAAGCCCGAGACTTCATTTTGCGAAAATTCGAGCCGGTTTCGAGAACTGTTCGCAGCGAGACATGAGCCACACGATATTCTAAGATGAATAAATATAATCAAGTTATATTTGTAGCCTGAAATTGAATCACATTTCCAGTAGCTTACTCTGTTAACTTATTATTGTACGGAAGATTGTTTAGTTAAGAGTTCCAAAATTTTACGCCTTGACGACTAATCTTCGACTTAAAAACCCGGTCTAGTCACACCTACATAATCGAAGGACTGCTATCGTATGTTTTTAATCAAATAAACAATTTTATCGTGGTTTTGATTGAAACCGTTGGCCAACAAACAAAAAAGTCTCCAATACTTCACGGCCAAAAATTTGAGAATCCGAGACGCAGAGAAAAAAAAAGATTTTGAGACTCATTCAAAACGTCTCCAGATTTCGAGATCAGAACAAAAATTTCCAAGACCTTGAATTTCTGGGTACCATTCGCCACCCCTAATAAGGTATTGTAACCATATCACTTCCCTGGAAAGTTCAAGAGACAGAAGTTTCCCCATGGGAAGTACAGGATTTTTCTCAAAATTGACTTTTTACATGAATATTGACATGAGCTTAGTCTCTGCAGTAACTGTAATAATTGCTAATGAGGTAAAATGTTAACCTACTATGGTCTAAGCTCCCTCCCGTAAGAGCTTATAGTGGGTTTGACTGTAGTAGGTTTTATAAAGTATTTAGAAAACCACTGATGAATTAATGCAACATACTGTCTAGTAAATAAGTGAGCCAAAAAGGGGGCCATAAACAAGGAAGATTAGACTGGTTTGAGAATATTTACAGTGGAAACAAACAGGTAAAAACACTGCAAGAAGTGTCATTTGTGAATCAGCTTAGAACTATAAATTAAAGATAATAAAATTAATAAATGTGATGTTCACAATTAATTGTTTGAATTTCTCACCCACTTTGTAGAGTCTTACTAAACAAGCTTTAAATAATTACAGTCTTCCTCTTCTCATCAATTGTTTAAAAGTGATCAACTGATATAATGGATACAACTTTCCATCCGTTATCCTCACATGCAAATAATTCAACTGATAATACCCATGATGAGTTGTTAACCCTTCCCAGGACATACGGCCTTCCTTCATGGCACATCATGCTTACGGACATCATGATCCTATATACTCTAAGACTTGGCATCGGCTACCATTGACTGCCATTCATTGATAGTGCCAATCACTGGTGTTTTTAGGAAGATCAATAGTCCTAAACATTTATAAAAGCCTTACCTTTAAACTAGAAAAAAATATCAGACAAAAAATTGCCACAAGATGTGCTATTCATGCAGCTTCTATAAATTAAAGACAAGGAGCTTTTTATTAAAAACTAAGCCCCTGAAAATAATGCCAACCTCACACTGCTAACAGATACATTGCTACTTTTTTAATGGTTCAAGTTTGGCGATCACTACTTTGGAAAGTCTTGCAGAACAAGCTTTAAATTTATTTGTCTGCTTCTCTTCCTCACTTGTTTCAAAGCAATCAACTGGTATAACTGATCTCTCTCTCCATTTATTTTGCTCTGAATCAAATGTTTCAACAGATAATACCCGTGACTTCCCAACACCTCCCAAAACATACAGCCTTCCTTCATGGCACACCATGCTTGCTGAAATCCTAGGTGTCTTGAGACTTGGCATCAGATGCCATTCATTGGTTAGAGGATTGTAAAGCTCACATGTGTTGAGTGCTGCATGGCGCTGACATCCACCAGCTATGTACACCTTGCCATTCATGGCAGCACCAAAGGCATAGTATCTTGCTTGAATGATAGGTGCAACTTCTTCCCATTCATGATCATCAGCACTAGGATCAAATCTGTATGTTGTTGACAAGGATGTACCTCCAAAATACCCTGATTTACCACCTATTAGGTAAATATATTTCGCATCAGTCACAACACAACTGGCAAAAAGATTGGTGGGTGGCTTCTTTAGTTGGTTACAGCAGTCCTTTTCAGGATCATATCTGTATATCTTAATACCACTCAATCTTTTTTCAGTTGCATACAAGTGTCCCTTCAAAATTGCAGTACTAGTTATTGCTCTTGCAACTTGAAAAGCACCCCAAGAGTTGGTAGAAAGAGTATAGCATTCTATTAAATTGGACTTATCCCATACATCTTGTAAGTTCTCACTGGACATGTAAATTTTACCTCTCCATTGGCTCGGATTGCTTTTACAATCACGCTGAAAAAGCATGTCTGACAACTTGTACCAAACATTTTGTTGCGGAAAGTAACACAAAGACCTGCATCCTCCACAAACAAAGATTGCATCTGTGTGCTTTTCCAGGCATTTCCTTGGTTGCTGTACATCCTGCTCATCATTACCACTTACCATTAATCTCAAAGCATCTAATAACACAAAATTGAGGCATGATTCAGTGTTTTTAGCAACAAGTTCCTCCTTCACCAGTTTGTTCAGCAGAAAGTCATGTGGTATTGATACCAGACGGACTTGATTCAGTAAAACAAGAAAATTGACTTCTCTTTCGCTTCTGTTGTGAGACACCCACTTAACAATCCCCTTGAAAATCTCTTCCTCGGCATTGACAGTGATGTCATCACTGGACACCGATTCCATGACTTGCTTTATGTCAAGGCTCAGAAAATCATTTGTTTCCATGACGGCACTGAAATTTGAATTGATCAACTCGCAGGCTTTTTCCTTCAATTCTAAACACTGATACTTCTCGGCAAAATAATAATTGAAAACACAGTTCTCAGTTTTCAAAATCTGCATCAAATACATGCTCACCATTGTTTTCAGTCCTGGAAGAAGAAGATAATCTGCTGTTGCCATCAAATTGTGAGCGTTTTCTTCAGTAACTGAAACATTTCCAGTGTAAATGTACTGTAACACGTCTTCCATAACAGACGCCGTTGCTTCTTCAAGCTCTATTTTGATTAAATGTTCTTTGCTTTCTCTCATGTCGCTTGTCAGAAGTGAAAGAAAGAACGGACTTGCTGCCGCAAGCACAGCTTTGTGAGCGGTAAGTTCTTTGTCTTTTACTGCCACTTTCACATCACAGAAACTTTGGTTTCTTCTCAGAATATCTAAACGCCCGACAAGTTCCTGGCGACAGTCAGAAGGATCTGCTGAGAACATCGGTTCAGAGAGCACCTCCATATTGGAATTTGTCAAATCTTGTGTTCCACCGGAAATTGCCAAATCAGTCACGCAAATCCTATTATCACGCAACAAAATCTCACGCTGAAAGTCACAGGTGTACCAAGCGCAATATAATATAAGAGTTTGTAAGAATTCTTGGCTTGCACGTGACGTCATCATTTTCTAAAATCCACAACTAAAGAGCCACCAAAATTTTTATCCTCATCAGGCATAAGAGGGTTTAAATTTATATGCGTTCAAAACTTTTCAGCTCAGTTGCTTGCTTTGTCTGGAAACCAGCGCATTTAGAATTTCACAGTTGTGGCGATGCGTGACAAAGCTAAGAAAGCGTTTGTCGAAAAATTTATACTAATCTCGTGATCTTTAGCCTATTCAGAAGTTAAAGTACTAGGAAAAGTGTTTATGTAAGTGCTTGTTTGTTCAGTACTAGTACAGATGAAATCTGAAATTAAGGAAAGCGCACAGACTTAAAACAAACTTGGAGAATTGGCTTCTTTATAAATATCCCTTGTGACATCACAATTTCTTTAAGATAATAGACTGCAAGGCTGATACTACGGGAAAAACGTTTTGAGACACCAACATGACCAGAAGCGATAATGCAGGATCGAAACTGTGGACAGCTGTTTCGCTCTTACTGGAGCTCGCCAAAACAGTGTAGCGAAGACGTAACGCCAGCCAAGAGCCAACGCACTGACTCGTCCACTATAGCGAAGATATTTGTTTACAAACATTGTTTTTGTTATTTAAATGTTGAAAACGTTAAACAAAAGAACTCTTTGTTTCACCAGCGAATAGCTCTCTGGTTGGCATATTAATAACAATAGGTGACGTCACTGATATCTTTGCTATATCAAGTTCCGACCGTAACACGCGTTGCCACATCACGTGTTTCGGAGCGCAAGAAGACCAAAGTGTCACGATTGATGATGTCTCGGAAAACTCGTCATCCAGCGCGCGCTCGCGCTCCTCTCCCTCCCCCGCATAGGTTTTATGAGGTAAAACGTTTTTACAAAATCCTTCCCCTTCTCCCAATTATCATCACAAAATCGCGCTAAAACGCTTCTGGTATCAGCTCCCGACATGTTGTTTTCGTGCAGAGATTGGCCTATGGGCGACCTCTTAAGCGCAGGATAAACTGCGAACAGGGGGAGGTGTTTGTAAAGTTTTGCCGTGCCAAAAAGGCATGTGTGGTGGATGGAGAAGGGGCGCGAGCGCGCGCTGGATGACGTGTTTGGGATTTTGGGTAACGGTACGATCATGTTGCGAAACGCCGATGAGACAAAACTTTGCAAAAGTCGCTAGAATTCTCCGACTGTCACAAAAGTATTCGCAAAACAAATTCGGCCAAGTTGTAGAAAACCTTCCGACCTCATTTTGTTTGTTTGGTTTCGTGAAAGCAACGAAATTGAGTGATTCGAGCGAATATTCGCAATGCGTTCAAAATGTTTTGGCAAAGAGTTGCCTCCCTTGTCAAATTTTATACAAACCAAAAAATTTTTTTGCCTAAGCGCGGAAAGGCCTAGGTACTAGTTTAGCGCTACAGTGTTTTGCAGCAGCAGTTTTCCCAGGAAAATCTCGTGATCTGAGATGACAACATGGGGCAAAGGTAAACTATTCATTCTTTTCGTTCCTTTATCTACTCTATCCCTACTCAGCATAATTGTGTGCTCCCTGTGGTGCGAAGCTATTTTTAGTTTTGATCACATGACTGGTGAAAATCGAGAATTGGCTTAATTAACAATATCATAGTGCTTGTTTGGCTTACAAGTTCAAACGACCGTTCTGGAAGACATTTTTTTGGAATAATTTTAATCCACGCAAAATAAATATTAATTCTAGTTTTATTTTTTCCAACCCAGGAGTACCGGTAGACGGTAGTTCGTCTGATCTGTGTGTCCATTTGGGCGAGGGTAGTTCTGATAACAACAAAATCGTTTTTTATTAGGGTTCGACTACAAGGCGCTGCTCGGGAAAAGAGCCCGGGATCTTCCTTTCCTCTCGGTAGGAAACTGTCGGAGAAAATGTCCCCCAAACCGAGGTAAAGGTGACAACGGGACGAGGGTTAGGGCAAAACACCCGACGCCTGTCCCTCTGGGCCGGTAGCGGGCTATAGTATGTCTCCTATGCTAAGCAGAGAGGTAATTCACATAGAGGAACCAATTCAATCTGCGCCAGTTACCAGGATGGGCGCGGTAACCCGGACAGATGTAACCTGTAATCGATCAGGCGTCCTTTTTTTCACGGCGCGAAAAAAGAAAGGGACGCCTGATCGCAGGTTAGGACAGATGGAGCTCATGAGCGTGCACGATTCTGGTTAATCAGCCGCTTCGGGAAAACACTAACGATTACAGAAATCACAAGCCCTCGTGAGAATCCGAAGAATTGGTCAATCAGCACAAAATAACTCCCTTTCATAGAAAGTTTATTATGTTCATCTAAATCTACGTTAAGGACCCCATACTCGATCTTACATGAAGTGGACACATTTCTTGGACTTCTCTGAGAGATGAAACGAAAGACAAAATACACTTCAATCACCTTTGTCGATCATTCTTAATATACCCGTGAAGCAAGAACCTTACATTAGATGGTGCGCACATGTGGCTAACAGAAATATTGCTTTCCACTACTACCATTAAATAAGGTTTTGTTTGTTGGACCCGGTTCACTATGTCTACGTCTCGTATTCTTACGGATTAAAGTCGAGAAATCCTTCAGTTTGGCAGCCGGAAAGAAGCGTTCAAGGGAAGACATTGTCATCCTAATTTCTAACCCAGCCCAGCCTGTTATCTTAGACGAAGAAAACAGAATGTGGTAGAACATTAACTGGGCCAGGTCGCTTACCGGGTTCCTATGGAGAGGCCCTGACATTATTGAGGGCATATCAATGGGTCAAATGGCACCTGGTACCGAACAAAACAAGCGCAAATCGTGAACGCTTTTCACGAGGCACTTCACTGAAGTCAATTTCTACTGAACTTAAACCAAATCTGTCTGTATTTTTTTTCTTTTTCTGCACTTTCACAGTCTCGACTGTCTCACACTCTACCCATCCGCGAGCGTAATCCACACACAGCCGAGATGGAAAACGTCTCGATTTGTTGTGCATCTCTGTTCTCTTCTCGGTTAGATGTGCAATCTGTGTTTATTTTCCCTCCAGCATCTACGCCGGTACTTTGGTAATAGTGCTCTGAATGGCCTTAACAAGTGAATCCACCCAGTCTGTGGGCGGTCTCGCACCCCATATCGTTCCAGTCTTTTGAGCCTGTTTCTGCGAGCTTTCTTGTGCTTTCTCCTTCTTTGCTGTAGCATTGCTCTCATCCTTACTTGTTCCTGGTTTATCGGATGGTGACGTCGCTGCTTTAGCAGTGCTCTGCTCATCGCCCTCTAGTGTTTTTCGTCTCTTCTTCACAGGACCGTCATCTCCGTCTGTTTTGGTTGCCGACGGCTCTTCCTTGTCCTCCTCCTCCTTGTCCTCCTCCTTGTCCTTCTCTTTGTCCTTGTTCTTTTCCTTTTCCTCCTTCTCCTGGTGCTGGTCAGGAGGGTGCTGTTCAGACTCACTAGGCGGGCGAGATTTACTCTCCAGTTTCTTGGCCTGGTACTTTCGGCACACCACCAGCAGTTCGCCAAGACTTGGGTGCAGCAGCGCGCTTACATCGGACTTCTGTGGCGGTCGCACTGAGAACAGTAGAGACATCGCTCGTAGCTCCTGTGGAGAATAAAAATAACTTCAGTTAAAGAGGCTCGGCGATATATCATGCCATCTTTCTAAAGTATTGAGCTACTTACCCAAAATAATTCAAAATAGTAGCTTTGTAGTGGCGAAAATCACAAACTAAGTTATCATTAAAACAAAAGAGAACGAGATTGGTTAGGATTGGGGAGGACTGCGCAGGATTGGGAACGACGAACTATTTCAATAGCTCTACTCTGTACATAGCTCGTGCATGTGACTTTAAGAAGAGAGCGCTTGTTACCTCAGCTGTACGCTTCAGATAAGTACACCTGCCTAAAAGAAATCCACATTCTTGGTTTGCAGCGTGAAAGAAGACATGTGAGGGTACGAGCTATGCAAGTTTAACATTAACTACCGTGCTATGAAGACCTAAGTTGAAGCTTACCGCAGTCAGTCTCTTGGCTATAGCACACAGTTCGGCATCGCTAGCTTTCTCTGCTGCTGGTTTATCAGCGATCACTGTCGCTACGAGTGTCTGCACCAAGTTATTCCACTGGTTGACCAGCACTTGAGTCGATACCTGAGGGGAGGGGTGAGGACAATATTACACAACGTTAATACTACTAAGGCAAAGTCAAAAAAAGTGAACATCAACACGTTTTTCTTCTTTTGTTCCGGGACAGTTAGGCTATCGATAAGCTGTAAGACTCGAGATAGAAAACTACTGGGATTAATATTCACTCAGTCCTTACCCTGGGAAAGAAACAACAAAGGAAGGTATAGATGTCTCGCACATTGAGACTTTCTCGTTCATCCAGCAAGATCAGGTCCACGTACTAAAAAACCAAAATAAATTATAAACAGATTAAAGCTCCGTGTTTCTAACAGTCAGATTAAAATGGTAAAGAAGAAGCAACGCAATTTATCTACCATATATGCCCGTCACCCAGAGACGTATTTATCACGCTTTTAACCTTTCATACGTTTTTTGTATTTGCTATTTTACAGGGCATTTTACAATGGAAAAAGAAACACTACTCGCAAGAACTGAAGGCCTACTGTGTCAATAGCCTGCGAACGCAGACGTATTTCCGGCTGTCACTGGTTCCGCCGAAAATATTTTCGGCGGAAACAACCGACAGCTGGAAATACGTCTGCGTTCGCAGGCTACTGTGTCAAGTATTGAGGTGTTTTTGAGTTCACGATGTGCAAGGCTCACATTGGCCACTATTTAAGGCATCGTAATAATTATGAATGAAAACTGCAAGTGCTTCTTAACCGGCCGATACTTACCTCTAGGAACTCGGGCTGTTGACAAAGCTGCTGTAGGTAACTCTTATATTTCGCATTCTGCAAAGAAAAAACTGATATCAGCACAGGCCAAGCCACGCCAACCGAATGTCTGGCTACCCTGTGCTCAATAAGAAACGTTTACATACATCACCAGCCTTCTGATAGACTTCCATCCAAAGCTTACTGAAGAACGTGAAGTGGAGAGGAATGGCTTCCACTGCTAAAAGACAGCCTACAACACAACACAATTGCAATAAATACCGACATCACCTGTACACGATATATGGGGAGCAGGGTTGGTGTAGTGGTGAGAGCGCTCGCCTTCCACCAATGTGTCCCGGGTTCGATCCCGGACCCGGCGTCATATGTGGGCTGAGTTTGTTGGTTCTCTACTCTGCTCCGAGAGGTTTTTCTCCGGGAACTCCGGTTTTCCCCTCTCCTCAAAAACCAACATTTGATTTGATTTGATTTATTTGATTTACAGTCTCCCCAATTAGTACAGCACTCGTGCTCGGCTAGAATGATTTGAGACTCAAATAAAGTTGTTGTTGTTGTTGTTGTTGTTGTTGTTGTTGTTGTTGTTGTTGTTGTTGTTGTTGTTGTTGTTGTTGTTGTTGTTGTTGTTGTTGTTGTTGTTGTTGTTGTTGTTGTTGTTGTTGTTGTTGTTGTTGTTGTTGTTGTTGTTGTTGTTGTTGTTATTATTATTATTATTATTAACTCCGAGAAAATGAAGACCTTTCTTAGCCACACATCGGTAAATATGGTGGACTTGCTTTGTTAAAAGATACAAGAGGCAATTGTCCCTCATCAGCTGACTCTGCTAAGTGTTCCAGGAAAATTTCACAAACGTTAAGGCATGACAGCTAAACAATAAACTTTCCCTCCATTGGGAAACAAGAAGTTTAAAAAACTTAAAAACCGCGCTTTTTTAACTCTTTTTCGCTCACAAAAACATTACGTAATATTTAGCAACAACGTTTTGCGAGAAACATTACCCGGAAACAATTGGTAAGGGTTAGGGTTAATGGTTAGCTTCTTTATAGCGTTCGGGTTTTCGATATAGTACTTCAATCAAACCAATAGCCCTTTTCACGGTTAGCTCTGCTCATTTGCATTACAAAAAAATCTGGCATGTATGTGAGGCAATTTCGGGCTATTTTGCAGTGTTAGCCCGAAATTGCCTCGCATCCACGTTGGATTACATTGTAATGCAAATGAGAAAAACTAACCGTGAAAAGGGCTATTGCTGGTAGCAAATCCTCGGTGGTCTAGTGGTTAGGCTGAAAGGCTGCCGGTCTGGAACTCCGAGTTCAAATCGACCTCGTCACAAGATTTTTTAAAATAACTTAAAACCGCGCTCTTTTAACTCTTTTGAGCCCACAAAAACATTACGTAATTTTTTTGCAACAACGTTTTGTGAGAAAACATTACCCGGAAACAATTTAAAAGATTGGAACAATAGAGATTACGTGATTCAAAGTTGGCTCAGTGCCTAGGTTGTAAGAGATTTTCACATTCTTTGCATAGCGTGGTTGCGTGATTTGTAATCGGAGACTTTGTTTACCTAGCTCAAAGGAGAAAGCATATTTCCATATGTTCAAAGCCAAGGTTTTATTTTTTTTCCCCAGAAAACTCCACCATTGCTTCTGGCGAAGTAAACACGATCTTATTTGTCACCGTAAGGGCATTCCAGTAAACACGATCTTATTTATCACCAACAGCGGAGTCCATGGCTGACGACAGACGTAATACCTTCTTTAGCGCATTGAATGTTCCCTTCGAAAGTGAACATGCAGGCAAAACGAATATACAGCTTAACGCTGGATAATTTCAGCCAAGTAGCCAGCAGCTGGTCCTAAGTTACATTCTTTATCCTTGCAAATGCCTTGACGTGCATCTCCGAGGGATTTTGGCCCAATTTTGACCAAATAAACCCTCCCCAACTAACCGCGAGTTTATTTAATTCGCTAACTAGACAAAACTCTCCTGAGGGTAGGTATGAAGAAAAGAGCTGAGAAATGGCCTGTAATTGGCTGATGATGACATCATCCGCGGAGGTTTGGGATTTGTAACCGACAAAACGAAAAAAAAAAAAAACCGAAGGCAGAGCAAGAAACCGCCCAGCCTCCGGCTGCGCGGTTTAATGAGTTCTCTCGTTGTGCAAAAGTTTCCTGTTATGTTTTGAGAACATCAACATGGCCGCCGTAAATACCCTCATTTGTAGAAGCGTCAAAGCTGATGTCCATGACCATTATAGATTTGTATTGTACATTTAAGGAGCCTTTAGTTTTCTTTCGCAGTTAATTCCGTTGTTTGACGAGAACGACTGCAAGTCCCTACATGACAAAACTCGTTGTTTGTTAGCCTGTTTGTTTTGTGTTGTACTTAACGCAAATAACTATGATTAGCAGGACAACACAGACACTCACTGCAAGTGATGACTTGATCGGCCACCCTATCATGATTGAAGCCAAACCGCAGCAGTTTATCGACAAAGTGATGGTAAGGTTGGAAGTACTCTGTAACTGCCGCGTCATATGACTCCTCCACACCCTGTCAATACAACACACACATGCCAGTCTATGTAAGATGCTCCAATGTTTTTGCCTATAATGGTCAATGCTCTTAGCAACACCTTACCTAAGTAACCTCTTCTTTAAAACTACTCCCCACGGGGAGACCGTCCGTCATGATACACCACGTCGTCGTCGTCCTGGCTACAAGCGTGATTAAACTTGTCTGCGCACGTGACTACACTTGGCTACGCACGTGACTACATTTGAATACACACGAGACCACACTTGACTACACACGTGACTACACTTGGCTACACACGTTACTACAGTTTGCCATTACGCGTGACTGTTAAGTGCTACACACGCGACTGCACTTAGCTACACACGTGACTACATTTGGCTACACACGATACTACAGTTGGCTACACATATCACTACACTTAGCTACAAACTTGACTTCACATGGCTTTCTGCACCGTAGACAAGAAGTTACCTTTGGCGAGTCCAGGAATGATGGATGAAGGAACATGTTGAGCTCAGGCACAGCGGGACGCGCTACAGATTTGCTGCTAACGATCACTTTGGAGTGACGGCGAGGAAAGTACGGACCAAGAAGCCCTAAAAATATACACAACACGATTAACACCAAACCGTAAACCTCCAAATCGTCTTATTGATATTCCCTTTAGTGTGAAAAATCAGCTTTAAACACGGAGACAACATTAAGAGAACAGCCTGCTCACGGTCAAAGTAAAGCTCTCGGCGCTAAACTCGGGTTTTAGTAGTGAAGTCAGTCCATTGCAGGGTAATCCCTCAAAGGCACCGTGAGAGTAAAGTGTCTTGGACTCGAACCCAGACCGCACGATGCAGAGTGCCGCGGCTCCGCACTGACCACAAGGCGAGCACGCCTCTCGCAAGTTTAGTAAGAGAGGGGAACACTGAAGACATGAGAATGGACATTAATGAACCAACCAAGGTTTAATATTGGAGACCAAGGGGAGGGATTAATCATTTGCTGAGCCACTAACCTGGAGGAGAGGTTTTGTTCCAGTGCTGGTGAGAGGCATTTATGATAGGAATCAGTGACTCAGTGATGTCACTTGGATATAAAACCAGCATGGCATTTAACACATCTGTCAATCAGAAAAAACACAATAAAACATTATTCATATTGGAGTAATTAACTCAGATCGATAAGGAAACATTTCACAAAGTCGTAAAAAAGGAACTAGGTCGATTTTCCAAACGAATATTTTATTATTATTTAACTTCTATTTTTATGTTCTAGAGTTGCAGCCCAAACCACCGAACAGTTTCACGGTGTTTGAAGCATGAAGCAGCTTAAGGCGTCGCCTCTCTATAATTTTTCCAGATTTGGTACCCAATTATATTCCAGGGTGAAGGAAAGCTTGGTCGAGTAACGGTTCCTGCCGAACACGGCACAATGACCGGGCCAGCAAAACATTCCCGGACCACTCAATTCGAAGTCCGGTGCACTAACCACTAAGACATCTGAAATGAGCAAAGTTTGTTGAATGTAGTAGATTAAGAAAGAATTCAAAAAGAAATAAAAGGATGACATACCTAGACAGGATTGTCTCACTTCTTTGGGAGTGTAAGAATTTAACAACGAGAGAAGTTTTTGAGCGACATCAAATCTCTCCGACCATCCTACAATGCTACTGCGAACATCTGAAAAACACCACAGATACAGGTTAAACAGAAATGAAAACAGAAAAAAATTCCAAACACACAAATCATGCAATTCTCTGAAACAACATAAGACAATGACTGCCCAGACAGATCACTTTCTTGCATTGTAAACCCTATCCCAAAAGAGGTTGGTGATAAATGTTCTTCACATAGCGACTTCTTTAAAAAAGAGTATCTCCATTTAAGCAAAAGAGCACTTTTTCTGTGTTTACATAGCCTCATCTAGACACGAGGAGGGTTGGGAGTTATACAAACCCTCGATTACGTCTCGGGTTTGCATAACTTTCGGGAGTGTTTACATGAGGCTTTATAAACATGGGAAAAGTGCTCTAGTGCTTTTATAATTCTCAAAAACACGCGCAAATCTGAAACGTCGCAACCGTGTTTACATACCCTCATCTAAACACACCTATCGACCAACGAGAGTGCGCTTAGTAGCTCAGGTATTTTATAAAAGAGGTTACAGTCTACGCGTTTAAAACCCAAAAGACAACATGATACACGAATAACCAGAGCGGGGTTTATACTAGGCTTTTGTACATTATGCTTTTATTTCCCCACTAAAATCATGATCCACCTTAATGCTCCACCTTAATGCTCCACCTTAATGCTCCAGATTTTCCACTAAAATGCTCGGTTTCCCCCAAAAATGTCACTAAAATGCTCGGTTAATGCTCATACATAGGGGTTTTTAAATTTTCATAATCTTAACGTCTCAACACAATTGACAGTTCAAAGTGTTCAACAAAAACTTATACTTAATATAAAAGGTTAACAACAACGTATGTAAAAGTTTAATACACCAAAAGATAATTTTCTGAATGATCTGTTGCCCTGTTAATCCCTTGTCCCCTTTCGATGACTCTTGGGTGAACAGGTTAAGTTAAGTCTTCATTTTCTCGTAAAAAAATAATGACAATGATTTTTTTCTATATTCTGTGGGAAAAAATATTAATTTTCCTGGAAAATGCCACTAAAATGCTCGAATAATGCTCCATGCTTTTGCCTCACTAAAATGCTCAAAAAATGCTAGCATAATGTACAAAAGCCTAGTTTATATTAACGAACTTTCCTAAACAACGAATCCGTGCATTTGAACTCACTCAACGATGGTATCTTTTAGAGGTATGTCCAGGATTGAACGCTAATGAGATTCAATTTCCTTATGATAAGCATCACAAAGTGTCCTCACTAGTAAGAAGTCACTGACCAAAACACCACACAATTCTGGCAAACATGAAGTAATATGAAAATGTCAAATAACCCTGCCAAATATGAAGTACTAATTTAACAATACCTGCGTTCAATCCTGGACATAAGTGATCGTTGAAGGACCATTTGAAATGCAGAACTATAGTCGGGCAAATTTTTAAAAATATACACATTCAGTTTCGCCTTTTATATCTATACTTATGACCTTGCATTTCATTTTGTCTTGGGAGGCTAAACGGTATGCAAGCTGCTTGATTTTTCTTTTAATACTTGTACCTGGTTTGTTGCTGTGAGGCCGACAGCATACTAACAGGTTATGCAAGATCATTAACACTTCTGTCAGGTCGCCTGTCACGTGACAAGCCGTGGCTTCGTGATACATCATGTGTAGGGTTGTGAACGCCTGTCGACCAATCAGATAAAGAAAGAAATGATTTACTACAATAAACATGTTTTAACAAGTTTCACACTGAAAATTGACAATGGTAATATAATGAAACCACGCGAGGCAAAGAAAGCATTTCATGTTGGTGGGATTCGAGGAAATCTACAGCCTCCCGATTTGATCTTCCTTTGCGTTCCCGACTTAGCCAAGGGCCAGAAAAGATTAGTGACGGAGTTGGCTCAGGTCTAGGTTTTCTGTCGACGAATTTTGAGCACATCTAGACCTGCTAATAATGACGTCGAAGCAAGAGAATATTTCAATGAACAAGAGAATAAAAAGTACGCCGTAACGCGGTAAGAGTTTTGTTTAGGCATGTCGCATGCTAAATGATTACGACACAAACATGCCTACGATTACTACATGTATATTTGCTCTTACATCTGACAAGGTGAGTAGTCCCTGATTGACGACCACTGTTAATCTGTCCTCTTCAGTCTGAAGTAAGATCTTGTATGCACTAGATGAGAAAATAACGCCATTTAGGATAATAACATTTCTTCGCTCTCCATCTCCTCGATTTTATTTTTCCTCGCGCACGGCTAGGCATAAAATCAACGCTAAGGCTTCTCGGTTCACTTTTAAGCAACTTTCGTCAGCTGTTAAGTTGTCGAATGAAATCGAGGCAAGTTGCATTCGCGCCTCACTTTGATGTTACTCGTCCCAATTCATCCCGCGTTAATGCACGCACCTTATAAGAGTAGTCCAGGATGCTCCTCCGTCTAAACAGTTCTGGTACAGTATAATGGTGTCTCTTCTGAACGTTGCCTCGACAGCTTCCTCTTCTTTGCTTTTTTCTTTCGAGGAGTCAGGCGTTGTGAGACCGGCAAAGAGACGCATGAGACCGAACAGCTCTTCAACTGCCTACAACACAAGCGTACGACAAACCTGGGTCACGACTCACGCAATCTCAACTCCATTTCGCACAAGCAAAAGACAAACGAGTCACGCAATAGCTGTTATTGCAGTTGAATCTGCGATCTAAGTCTTTTGAAAAAGGCATGCAAACTAGGCGAAAGGTTCATCGACACAAAGACGAATCGAGCCTTTGACTTCGTTTGCATGTTAAACAGCTGATAACTGCACTAACAGCTATTTGAAATAAAGGAATAAAAAAAGAGTTTAAAGAGGTACATGTAAAAACAAAAGACAACTGTAATCAGTAATAACAGTAACCTCGAAAGTTGTAATAGCGCTTTTTAACTCAAAAATCACGGAGTGCAAGTTTAACAATTTCCTTTGAAAAGTGCTCAAAAAAATTTGCGCGCTCAAACTCGTAACTTAGCTCCTATGTACCGGGCTGTAACCAGAATAACAATTATGACTAGTGAAATTTCCATGAAAAATTTTTACTGAGGCAATGCCCATGGTTAAATTCTATTCTTAGGTATTTAGGGTGTTTATAATGACTACAAACAACAAAAACGAAAACCGAATGACTGAGGCAAGTGACTCGGTTTGCCTGCTACTACCTACGGTCCTGATGTATTAGAACTGCATAAAGCATTTAACAATAAATAATTGCAAAAAAGATTGTTAACGTTAAAACCATCTGGTTATATACAGTGCGACTGCTCCAAACAAGGCTGCCTGAAAAAAATTTCCACAAATTTAGCGAATAAAAATGGTAGAGGTCAACAATAGTTTTCCAACAATTAATCCTTATAATCCAGCTGTACATGACAAAGGCAACAGATTTGTGGTCATTTTGGATATTTTTTGGAAAACTATTGTTTATATCCTCCACGATTTTTATTCGTTAAATTTGTATTTAAGAGAATCGGGTGGCCTTGATTAGTGTAGCTGCGCTATAATTCTAAAAGTTTAAAAAAGTCAGAATAGGTTTTAGACGTTTCGACGTTCACTTAACGTCATTATCAAGCCAAAGATGCTACTGTGCTCGAATATAAAATTAAATGTAAATTGTATGAATGAAATCAAAGCTTTGCCGATTTAGTTACCTGCGGATACTGGTTCATTCGAATCGTGAGATTCTCAAAAGCCCACTTCATGTTGGAGTGAATGGCGAGTTGTCGCGTGAATGACCGAGAGTGCTCACAACACAACCGCAGCAGACCATAATACGCCGGAAGTACATTCCTGTTGAACGTCACCACTTCCGGTTCATCGCTGGAGCTGCAAATACACAACATCCGGGAAAAGGAATTAGTTTCTAAAGAAACTGTTGGGTTGAGTAGATAAAGTGAAACACTTAGCTATTCATATACTTAAAGTTGACAAAAGTAAACGAACCACCGTAGCTAATTAGTGAAGTTGAACGTTTTGAGAGGTAGCCCTTCGCTTTGCTCTGAGAAAGGGCAAAAACTCCCTACGGTCATTAATTTCCCGGGGGAGGGGAAGACCCCCCTATGAAAAGATCGGGGATTCCCGTCGTCCCGTTAAGGGGGTATAATTCAATGATTCTGCTCTCGAGTAGGGTGTTCTTGACGAAACACCACTAGTTTTAGCTGTCAAAGCATCTTTTAGGGTGCACTCGAAAAAAACATAACACAAAACGCTCTTATTTCCGTTTTTAGGCTGGATTTCTGCTGGTCTCTGGAGCCCAGTCTACTAGCGCTGGTTCCTTACCTGAACAGCGGCTGGCAATGAAGCCTGTTCTGTTTTAAGTGATATCTTTTAGGGGTCAATTAATGCTCCAGTCACGCCCAGACCGGACTCGTTTAGGGGTTCAATTCAAATTTTCCGACGAGCATTCCAGACCTTATGTAACTTGTTTACCCACAGAGCACCAAGGAGTTCACAAGAACTCGTTCAGAAATGTCCGTGCATTCCAGGATCGAATTGGAATTTGGAAATGTTGGTTTTTGAGGAGAGGGGAACACCGGAGTACCCGTTGTTCTCTGCTGTACTCCTCTCGTAGCAGAGTAGAGAACCAAAAACAAACTCCCCCCACATATACCGGCGGGTCCGGCAATCGAACCCAGGTCACATTGGTGGGAGGTGAGCGCTCTCAACACTGCGCCATCACTGCTCCCTTTTCATATGGGACTGTTCCCGAGGTTAATTTTTTTCAATTGCTAAGAGAAACATCTGGAAAAGAATGGGAACAGTCGCACAGATAAAGACTGCGTGAAAATGAGAAATGTTTAAATCGAAACAACTCACAGGATGTAGTTGAGCGGGATGTTAGCAGCCACATTACTGCTTTCTGTGATGAAGTCGATGTTCTGCTCGCAGCCGATACAAGCGTGAAACCAGAAGATTAACAAAGCCTGAAAAGCAGAGCAAACATCCCTGAATGAGAACTGATCACCATTTTGTCGAGTACGCAAACAAGTTAAAATTTTCTGTTTAAAAAATCACCTGTTTATTAGGATGTACAGGAATGTTTGGTTCCGACATCAACGGATGAAACAGTCGCCATAACTCGGTACAAAACGGTGTGAACTGAAACGAAAGTGGATTTGCAGTCAGAATGCATCACAAGTTGTCTTAGTTTAACTTCTGTCCTAAAACGCCTACACGTTTAAAAGTGGTCCCCTGTTGACCTTATTACCAAAGTAATCGCTCTCAAGATTTTGTTAGACCTGGTACACCACTCACGTAGGGAATGGTATACATTTGTAAAACATTAATAATAGACCCAAAGACCACATATTACACCACTAAAAACGTATTATCATTGGACGCATTGTTTTCTTCCTTTCCATTGGCCGAAAGCCCACCACGTGACCTGCAAATAACTGCCTACAAATAATGGTCTGCTCATGCGTAGTACCATTTAAACGTGTTTTACTGGAAATAATATTCTGCTCATGCGTAATTGGAACCACGTTCTCGAGAGAAAAATGACAGATCGCTTCCCTGAGCTGCCAGGAAGTGATTAAAATATGAAAACAAACTTGGTGATCGAATGATAAAACAATTATTGAACTCGGTTATCACAAAATATCGTGATTTGTCATTGTCTCGAAGATCAACTATCCACCTCTGACAAATCACGATATTTTGCTCAACCTCGTCCAATAATTGCTAATTGTCTGTGAAATACCATATATCATACTGACAGTGACGGATTGAATTGAAAATCAGTTTAAACACAAATAGAAAAACGTTGCAAAAAATCTAACTCCTTTTTCTCTTGGGTTATACCCCTAAGCTACAACTTAATTCCCAGCCTTTGAGGTGTGAGTTATTGTCAGATATTAACTTGAACTTAAAGGTGTGAGAGGAAAAACGTCGCAGCAGTTGTAACGCCGGTAAATCAAGTCTCGTATGTAAGAGGTACAAGGGGGGAGGGGGGGGGGGGGTATGATTCTATGCTTTTAAGAAATAGATCCATCCAAGACCTTGTTGCTATTCAAATTGAATGCAAACGGACAAAACCGTGAGCATGCAATGACTATTTTGTGCGGGCAACATGTCACTCTTGGGAGTGAGAGGAGTTAGGCAGTAATGAAAGGCGATATTATAACGATCCAAATAATAACAAGGGAGAGATCTCGTACCATTTCCTTCTCGGTTCGTGATACCAGACAGTAGTTCAACACAGCGAAATAACTGACAAGCTTTGTGGTGCCATGGATGTTGCGATCTAAAACAAAGCAATAACAGAGTCTCTAAATATAAAACATTATACAGGAATAAGTGTGAACAACCTTTATCTACCCTCAGTAGTGGTTACAGCACAAAACTTAGTGCGGCCGAGCAAACAACTGAAACTAATTCAAATTCAAGATAACATTGTTAAGAATCCCAACTGGCCGAAAGCAAACCAGTTGGCTATTGACAAGCGTGCCGAGGATTTGAACTAGGGGCTAGCGTGAAACAAAATCCAGGTAGTGGTCAGAGCGCCGCTGGACTGGGAGTCCGATAGGCTGACCACTCGTTCACGCTGCCTTTTCAGACTGATACAGAAATGCATGCCACTGTGGCAAAGGACATACAGAAACAAAAGATTGTTTGTTGGTTTGGAAAACTTGCCAATTTGAAACTTGAAATGGACTTCAAATTCTAGGTAGACACAAACAAAATTGACAGTCTAAGTTTGTCTGAATTCGAGAGGGCTTTCCATAAATTGTCCAAACATTTGAGTATTTTCGATATTAGGCAATTCTTCGCATTACAATTTTCTTTCAATAGTGTAGTTTCGAACCGTAAAAGTAGGCCACGAAAGGCCGCCCCATACGCAAAAGAAAACGTTCACAAAGAACACGTATCGACACTTTCTTCCCGCGCTTACACTCTGCCAGATGTATACTTTCACATGGACGACCGCTGTCCTAATATACTATTGACAACCGCGAATTTTATCATTTTCCAAAATAATCACTATTTTCGCAAAAGTCTGTCAAATGAAAAAAATGACAACCTTCAATGGAGCACCTTCATGAAATCTTCTGTTTTACATTTCTTTACAGACGACTTTCTTCAGTCTTTACTTTGTTATAAATTGCATAAATTGCTGAGCATGTCGTGGAAAAAAAACGCTTTTTTCGGGCCGGGTGAAGACAAACTTGAAAAAAAAAATTAAAACAAAAATAAATTGCAATATTCACAGAGCAAGCCACATCAGTTATGGATGGTTTTCATGTCGGTTCTCTATCCTACCACCGTTTTCGTTGATACGCGACTTTCGAAAACAAAACACCCGCGGAAACGTTTCCAAATTTCTGTCAATCATACATGTTATCGACAGATCGGATCGAAATCCACCTATCACAGCCCGCTAGCATGACGTAAAAAGGGTCTGAAGGTCACACCAGGTGGATTTCGATCCGATCTGTCGATAACACGCAAGACTGACGGAAATTTTGGAAACGTTTCCGCGGGTGTTTTGTTTCCCAAAGTCGCGTATCAACGAAAATGGTGGTAATGGAATTGGAATTTTCGTGGAGGAAAACTAGAGAACACCGATTGAGAGTAAATTTTAATTTCAATTGAAATTGAGAGTATACAATTACATCTAAAATGATATACAATTCAGACGGTACAAACCACAATATTTCCTTGCTCTTGGAAGTAAGTTAAGCAGCATCTTGAATATCTAGTCAAAAGAAGACATTACGGGAACAATTATGAACAAGTCGAACAGTTTTTTTGCAAAAAACAAAAGGAGTCCACTTTAGAAACACTTTACAAAATACTCTACCTCATGGAGTATGGAGAGAGCGTCTTTACTCAACTGAAAAGCACATTAAAAAAGTCAGAAAATTGAAAATCAAATTAGCACTAGTTTCAGTGCACTTCTCAAACTCATTAATAATTCATCACTATTCGAGTTAAAACAAAAAAAATCACAAGCGTGAAGGAGGTTTGGATACCCGGTCTAAATTAGCTTAGATCTTGATGATGTCACCTCTCCGTTTACTCTTTTGTTTTTGGTTCGATTGAGAAGATAGGTCAGAACTTCATGCTAGCCCACACATCCATATGTGGATAAGACACTCCATATATGGATAAGGTAAAGTCTGCATACGAGCCAAGTCGCTCATCAGGCCGGAGCTTATCCCGGTTTCCTTAGCATGAAGCGACTGAGAGTATTTCTACTCCCCCCTGAATGGGATGCTAGTCCATCGCAGGGTTACCCCCGGCATTAAATTCGCCGGTACCCATTTATACACCTGGGTGGAGAGGGGCACTGTGAGAGTAAAGTGTCTTGCCCAAGAACACAACACAATGTCCCCGGCCAGGGCTCGAGCCCGGACCACTCGATCTGGAGACGAGCGCACTAACCATGAGGCAACCGCGTCTCCCACATATATGGATAAGACATTCCATATATGGATAAGACAATATGGGAGTGTGCCCTATATGTGGGCTAGCATGAAGTTCTTGCCAGAAGCCGTGATATATCAAACACTTGAGGCAGTGTTTCATTGACTATCCAAACACCTCGAATTTCGTCAAAAATACTCCGCTGCTCGTCGTATTTTCAACTCTCTTCTCGGTGTTTGGATATCCCGATGAAACACTCTCGTGTTTGATCTATTACTTGAACAACTTATCTCTATTCATCAGTGCTGCGATCAACCTATCTTACATGATCTATTTGAGTCTGGAGAATTTGCCTTTAGATGTGACCATGTCTCTCACGAAAATCTGGTTCTTCCTTGTCGCGCAATCCGCCTACTTGAACTTTGTTTGTAAAACATATGGAGAAGAACAAGTTCACTAAGTGCTTAATTTATTATAACAAGAGATATTTACCACCATCTCCTTGTGCGGAGCAGAAAAACTTCTTGACCTGAGGAAAGTAAACAACAAGATACCGTTACATAATTGTTCGGGTTCGAAGGAGAAATGTTGTACTACACACGAGACATTCGCTTGTCTCGACAAGAATGTAACTACAGTAAAAAAGGTAAAGTTTGCACGCGAGCCAAGCCGAAGCTTATCCCGGTTTCTGTAGCGTGAAGTGACTTGGAGCACTTCTACTCCCCACTGGATGAGATGCATTACGTTTGACGTTACCGATTTATAATCCTAGGTGGAGAGAGGCACTGTGAGAGTAAAGTGTCTTGCCCAAGAACACAATGTTCCCGGCCATGGCTCGAACCCAGAACGCTCCATCCGGAGACGAGCGCGCTAGTCATGGGGCCACTTCGCCTCCCATGGGATGTGATTTACGATTGTCTAAAGCGTCGACACTCTTTAGGAACACAGCACTGACCTGAATCCTTGTCTGAAGTGGTTGTTAGGAACAAGGCTCACAAGCAGATACGCTGAAGCTGTAAGTACAAAACAAAACAAAACAATATGGAGCACGAAAGTACCCTAGAGCTCGACTGATCAGACTTGATATTATACAACAGTGGAGGTAGCAACACCAACAGCAGCAGCAACAACAAAATCTGATATGGTTTACCAGTTACTGTAACAGTCAACGTCACAGTAAGGTCTCTAATCGTCAGAGAAATAGACTTATATCCAGTGGCAATCAGGGGAAAATCCGTGGGAAGGTTTTCAATTTGCATCACAGTTTACAGGGTTCGTACCCTTTTTCAAAAACAAATTTCCAGGACTTTTCCAAGACTCAAATATATATTTCAAGGGGTCTAAACTTCACATTAACCCCTACACTCCCAAGATCTCAATGTTAATTCTCCCTACTTCCTTCCATACCTTTCATATTGTTTAGTCAAGTTTAACAGATTTCCAGAACTTTCCAGGACCAGTGGCCTTTTTCCAGGACTTTCCAGTCCTGGAAAATGCCAGAATAAATTTCTAGGACCCGTACGAGCCCTGAGTATAGCTACTTGTGTTTTAGACTTTGCAGTTTACTTCGAGACGGCGGCGATCTATTATTAAGAATCAGCTGTAACACCTATCTTCTTTTTGTATTACTATTTTTTTAATTTGTTGCAAAATAAAATTATATAAAAAAAAAATTAAAAAAAAATTTAAAAAATGTTGACGTGAAAGTGGTCCACCGTTGGTTTATTATAAGCCTTTCGTCATAGTTATTTAATAATAAACCTTACCATTTCGAATTCTCAAGCTGTTGTCCGCTATAAGATACTTCTCAACCCATTTGTCCATGTTACCCAGAACCCACTGATGGGCCTGAAAAACAACAATCACAATATACAATAAACTGTCTCTTCTCTTAAAAATTTTAAATCGTTTTATTTCGGTTGTGTACCATTTACCCAAAAGTTCCGGAAATTTCGGTCAGAATGTGAATGATAACATAATTTAGGCTCCATCGACCGGGAAGTTTTCAAAATTAACGAAACCTCCTGAAAGGTAGTCCAAAATTTCCAACCGAAATTTCCGAGTGGAAAATGTTCTTTACATTTGCAATACTTCGCCGCAATCTTGAAATGATGATCTGGTCGAACTCATCCTGGTCTTTTTCGGTATATGGACCATTTTACAGTTGTCTGCTCAGTGTCCTGGCCTTTGAATGGCAGCGAGGCTGCAGGTGACCTTGTTTTGATAAAGACCTCACTGCTTTTGTTGTGTAAATCAAGTTGTTCTAATGCTAATTACGTGCATTTACAGGGCAGACGCAGAAAGGTCTGTATCAAAGCAAGGTCTGTATCAAAGCAAGGTCACCTCCAGCCTCGCTGCCAATCAAAGGCCAGGTCGCTGAGTAGACAATTGTAAAATGGTCTATTGGGGTTTTGGAGTAACTGGTAAATGGCCAATCCAAAGGCGAGCCAGCATTTAGCACCGACAGCAGTTACTCTCGCTGTGCATGTTCAGAAACTGCTATTGAACTCAAACGCAAGCACACAATCAAACTGGAATCGGGATTTTCTGGTTCCGCTTTTCGATTTTCCTCAGAGGGTCGGTCGTTCGACATCGCTGATCGAAACTGCGGACTCTGAGGACGAGGTTGAGGTTGACTTTGAGATGTCTCTCTGACTGGGAAAAGATCTGCGAGCAAAGGCAGGCGCGATGATAGCAGGTGATATCATCATCCCTGAACATTATTTCGTTGTCTAAGGAAGTGACAAGAAAGCAAACAAATACCATTCTGTTTTTAGGTGCCATGCAGGTCAGCCAGTCTATACAAAGGGCAGCGTTATACTCAGCAGCCTGAGGAAAATAAAACAAAGACGAAGAAAGCAA
Organism: Platygyra sinensis; assembly: GCA_019787425.1. Classification (NCBI taxonomy): domain Eukaryota; kingdom Metazoa; phylum Cnidaria; class Anthozoa; order Scleractinia; family Merulinidae; genus Platygyra; species Platygyra sinensis. The sequence goes on along the minus strand of JAHPZR010056173.1, from coordinate 65,936 downwards.
AGTAGCTTGATAGAGCAAACAACTTACTGTATCAATGTTACGGCAAAGAACTTAACTACCTTAACATAAGGAAAAAGACACATAAACGAACAAAATACGATGGATAAGAAACGCGTTAATTTACTTTTGAGCCAAAATTATGAATCTCGTATTAGCATTTACCAATTTGTCGATCGTTAAATCAATCTTACTTCTTACTTCTATCGTTAAATCAATCGTACTTCACACAGAGAGCGATTTGGCTCGGCACTGCCTGGCTTGGTTGGGTGGTTTGTTTTTGTGGACATCACAATCTTTTCTCTCCTACTCGATGCCATCAGGACTTATACATACATACACACATACATACGTTTACTTCACGTCCCTTGGAGCTTTTCAGTGAAATATGACAAAATAAGATTAGTTCTACGTTACTAAAAATTAAACTTCATTTCCAACGGCTTTATGCTTTTTCTTCTTTTGGTGATTAAAATACTTCGAACACCTTAAATACGGTATCACTTAACAAAATAATCTCACCTCCCAGATACGCGCAAGAGTGAGGTTAGTGAAGCATGGCATACCGGGCGGACCACCCTGCATCTCGGTCAACATTGACAGCAACTTGAAGAATGAATGAGACTGCTGCAAGGGGGGAATGAAAAAGAGTGTTGCGAGCAACAATAATGTACCAAGAATTTCACTGGAACCAAATTGGGAACGCAACATTGAACAACTAACCTCTGGTGGCAGTTTCTGCACTGATGACATTAGCAATGAGATTATCTGCAACAAATAGAAAACAATGTGTAACTTTGTACTCTTCACCGGTTCTCTCTCAGTACTCAAACTCTTCATCAGTTCTCTCCGGGATGAATAAACTCTTCGCCAATTCACTCCAGGGAAGACCGACTAAGAAGTACTTCGAGAGTTAAACATCTTGGCCAAGAATACAAGCCATGGGCCACTTCCGAGTTCACTTTTGTCCCTATTTAATTCGAAACCATTCATATGAAAATTCTTTCCCCAGCAGGTTCAGTATTATGCAAATCAAACATACGAAAAGTTTCGTATGAGGAATCGTTGTGAAAAAGAAGTAAAGGCAACTCGGAAATGGCTTACTGAACAAGAGACTGACACGATTACGATTAGGACACTGCGCTTTACGTGCCATACGCAATATTTAGAACACTTAATGAGTCACTGATTGCAAAAAAAATTAAAAACAAAATTAACAGTCAGTCACTCACGTTTTCCGCTAGCTTCACATTGTATCTGCACAAGCTGAATATCAGGTTTGTTGTGTGGCGCAGGTTGATGCTGTCTTTGATGGCTTGGAAAAGGAATGGAAATCCCTGAAGAACACAAATGATTATTAGAGACAGTTTTAATGAAGCAGGAACATTCTTGTGCTGACAAAGCTAGTTTTGCTAGAGGTTATGCTGCACATGCCACGCACAGCGCAAAAACACAGATTGAAGCGCGTTCCACGATGTTGGATTCATGAATGACCCAGTTTTTAATTGCCATCGTTTTCCTTAGTTAATGACATTTTTGAGAATTTATCTCTTAGGTTGGAGACAGTTTTCGATGAGGGCATAAAACGCGTCCAATATCGTGGTAAAATAGTACAAAAGCACACTTTATTTAATCAGCGTTTCATATATTACTTTATTTTTTGCAGTGCAAGAGATATTTTTTTCATCACTAATACAGCAAGTTCCAAATAGAGCTAGTAACAAAAAATAAAATCACGGTACCTTTCCTCCTGTCAAGGCAGCTAAGTCATTTTCTGAGAGATGTAATTGTCTGATAAAACAAAAACAGCAAATTGAGTCCGCTAAGTAAACAACCGACTGTTAACTACTGACCAATCGTCTAACGAATACTTTTTATTGGTTTTCCTAGCTATTCAGCCAATTAGAAAACAGTCGCACATGCAAGCTCCAGTATCTGTTTCCCAACCGTTAAGTCAATCGAGCGCAAAACGTAAGGGACTGGTAAAGAGGTTATTGTTTCGACATTTCCATTTCTCAAGCCATAGGTAAACCAGCACAAAATGCTGAAATGGACATAAGATATAAAAAGCAAAGTGTGTAGAGGAAAGAGTACGGAGCATTTATAACCTCTCACTGATATCTTCCACGGCAATAACCGTTTTACAGCACGTAAAAACAAGCTCACCTCTCGCCACGGGATTCCTCAACTAACAGCGCCATAACAGAGATCATCTTTTCCAAGGACCCCACGCGATATTTATCTTCCGGGAGAATGGTAACCACCTCCTCGTCATCATCATCATCACCATCGTCATCATCTTCAGTTGTTGAGTCATTCTGCAGCCAATAATTCAAAATCAGTTTTGGCTAAAGCATCAGAAAACACAGAAATTGTGTCACTGTAATATTTTTCTAATGGTGGAAGTGAGAATTAGAAATTTAGCTATGTTCGTACAGCTAGGCAGTTTAAGAACGAATTTCACGAGTAACGCATTGTCTAAGGGCAAGTCAGGAATCACGAGATCTTTCTAGTTTAGGTAATTGTTGTTTCAGTAGTGGTGAGGAGTTTTCCTCGCCAAAAAACAAACAAATTGAAGTTTGCGAAGCAATGCGGTCGTGAAACAAGCAAAATACAAGCACAAAGCTTCGAGATATTCCTGAAGTGACGTCATTCGTCACCAATCTAACATTACGCGGTCATCTTCATTGGGCGTGGCCAAGCGGGAAATTTAAAGCTTGATTTATAGCAAAAAGCATCGGAATTCACTTTTTTCGGTTTGAGGACATTTTTAGATGTTATAGAGATGATGAAAACCAAAAATAACTTTTTGGCGGTATAGACACTTTAATTTATATGGGACTTCGTTTTCGGCATCATAACACTATGCAACATTCCACTGCCTGGCGTTTTATAACGTGACACACAAGTTTTCTATTCAAAAGGAACGACACATGATAACTCCTACTCGCTGCTGCCAATGAGCTTGATGTTTTGCGCCGGGAAACATGCTATGCCTAGATTTCGATCAGACTTACCAGTTCAGAGGCTTTTGTTCCAAGATAGAATCCCACCATCACTGATATGGCGTCCATTTTCAGCAGAAATTCACGCTGTTAAAAGAATTAATAATTTTCACTAAGCAGGCATCACTAGGCAATAACGAGAAAATGTTTCTGATAAAACTGACAATCAACAAGGAAAGTTAGTATGCTGCTAACAGTAACAGTAACAGTAACAGTAACAGTAACAGTAACAGTAACAGTAACAGTAACAGTAACAGTAACAGTAACAGTAACAGTAACAGTAACAGTAACAGTAACAGTAACAGTAACAGTAACAGTAACAGTAACAGTAACAGTAACAGTAACAGTAACAGTAACAGTAACAGTAACAGTAACAGTAACAGTAACAGTAACGGAGCAATACACTAACAGTACCAGAAACTCAGTAACTGTAATACAGTAACACAACACACTAACACACTAACGGTAACGGTAACAGTAACAGATAATGCTATTAACAACAAAGAGTAGCTAGTACTTCCGTTCAGCGGTATTCGTATGGCTCAGTGCACTTCGCTACTATACTAGCGTGTTCCAGCGTGGCCGTCTCTGGCACTTTTTGGTCGCAGGATACAGTAGTTTTCTGCACATTTTTGGTGTATTCGTCGACGTCTTACTGAGACGATATATAATCAACATTTCGACAAAGTCACTGAAGGATAACAACAGGTAATGAATGTTTGACCGACTCTATCAAGGGGCACTAATTCCCTTCCTTACAGGCTAACTCATAGTCCCTGGGACAGAGATTGGAAACTGCTTATTATATCAATTACAATTCGTTTTGTGATTCATACCTCATCTCTGCCAAGTACAGCAAACTGGTGAATAAACCAGAACACCTCGGAAAGATTCTTCACATAAGCCTTGATGTTCTGTTCCAACTAAAGCCACAAAGAACACCATGTAGAATGAGAAACAACTGATTTTGATATAGAAAGCCTTTTCGGCTTATAAAAACTATTTATAGATGTAGACTTAAAATAAATGAACAGAGAAAGATGAAGATAAAGACTTACACCATAAGGCAAAGGCTTCAGGTCAAGTTTAAACAATAGTGAATATTAATGTCAGGAATTGTCGTTGTGTTTTAAGTTTTGTAGTGTTTGCAATTGCAGTTCTTCAACTTTTTCTACCTTTTCCATGTACAAAGATCTGATGACGTTCCTATTTTTGATTTTGAAGTCAAACGAGGTATAATTTTGTAAAATACTCTGGTATTCCGCGCAAAACTATAGACCCAAGTAAATCTGTCACTTACCAGTCTGAAGACAGCTTTTACAAACCCGCTGACATAAACGAAGTACACCTTCTCGGCTTCTTCAACTTCTCCATCCCTGAAAAAGGCAAACATATAACAAAATCAATACCGCACAATAAATGACACCACCATTTCGGACCCAGGCATTTAATAGCTAGATAGCTAATTCACCGAGGCTTTAAAACCACTGCTCTAGAGCTGAATTAGACAAAACTTTACAAATGAACTCAAATAACAAAATAACATTTCCAACGACAGGAACAGCCTAAAATAACATAAAATCCGAGAAAACACGGACCACAGTAAACAAAAAGTTTTTGCGCTGGTTCAAATTTTAATACCAACAAAGAAAAACAGCTTACTCTTCTGAGCGGGTCACATAGAGAGGCCTCAGGATTTGAATGACATCCAAGCAGAGTCGAGCAAACATCTACAAAAAAAAAAAAATTAACAGCTTAAAACACATCGCGGAACATCGTGGAAATAAGCTGCCTGTTTGTGTACAGGACAGGAATATTTCCTTTGTATTTCTTTTGTTCGTTTGATCACATTCTTACAAATGTTTAAGCAGTGATTTCTCTACAATCATTGTTTGCCTCTGATGTTACCCGTGCAAGAAGGTATGTATACTCACATGTCGGATGCTTTGTATGGGACACTTGACCAGCACCTGAAGTAACCAGTCCTCGCTTGGCAGAGTCTGTAGAAACCACTGACATACCACAGAAGACTGAGCATACTGTGTTAACAGAAGGTCTGCCCAGTTCTTTATCAGAAGTTTTTCCTTGGCGTGGACAAGAGTTTCCAGCAAGAATGACGTCCCTGAGATTCAGTTAAAATACTCAATATACAAGCAATTACGCACAAGACTTTTCAATTTCATTCCTAGTTATTAACATTTTCAGCATTATTTCAGTGTTCATTTCATACGACAAGTGACAAGGTGTCGCAGTTTGATTGGCCGTTTGAAACAAAAGCCATCAGGAATTGTCAAAAAAATATCAAAAAATGTTCTCAAAGTCATTAATAATTCATCAAGTTAAAAAAAGAAAATCACAGTTTGGATACCAGGTCTTAATAAGCATACATTTTGACGATTTTACTTCTGTTGTCACGAAGCTCTCTAGAACCTCTAATTTCATTGGATCTTGTTGGCACGAAGCTCTATTGTTTTAGGGTTAGGGTTCATTGTTACCATTGTTTGTATATCATTTTCTCAACCAATCCTGTGAGACGTTCCAAAAAGCTACGTGGCGGCCCTTTTATTTCTCCGTTTTCTCCTTAGTTTTTACTTCGATTGAGAAAATGTAACAAACACTCGAGACAGTGTTTCATCGGCTACCCAAACACCTCGAATTTCGTCAAAAATACTCAGCTGCGCGTCGTATTTTCAACTCTCTACTCGGTGTTTGGATAATCCGATGAAACCCTGTCTCGCGTATTTGATATATTACACCAAAAATCTTCCCTAGCTCGCAATGGTGGTAAGGAACGCAGCAATCATGAATGTCACACACTATCGCAGAAACTCCTGGCTTCATGGCAGAGAAAAGTCTGTCGTCCTCTATCCCTGCACATACCAATGATGCTTTTGTCCAGCCACTCCTCCCCCTCCCACGCATGTCTTGGATCCTCACAAGCTAAAAAGCCTACTCACCCAGCTGGACGTTGGACAGCACGACCTCGTTGGATTCTGGGACCGACGGTGGAATATTGCTGCATATAAGCCACATGAAATTGAAGTACGTTGTATCAAACACGTGTTTGTCGTGCAAGAACTGGATGTTATCGTGCCATATCCAGTCAGCTAACTCTTGGCTCAACTCGATGTTCGGCGTCTCTGCCAACACGTCTTTCTCGTTTGGATCACATCGCTCGTAGAAAAGCATATACGCGCTGTGTGTCTTCTCGAACGAAAAGTCCATGAACTTCTCTGTCACTGCATCGTATGTCTTAGTCTTGTCATAAATTACAGATAAAAAATATCAATCAATCAATCAATCATTAGATGACTTTATCACTTTAGTTGCAAACGTTTTTAGCACTGCTGTGCTGGCCACTGCAAATGAAATCATATTCAACAGTTCACGTGTTAAGAATCCTAACTGGTAGATGGCAACCATTTGGCCGCGAAAATACAGCTAAGAAGTTAATCAGAACGAGGAAGAAGTCTTTGAAACAGGGACTTCCAGATTTTAATTCTAGCACTCTAAGCAATACCCAAGGTTACTTATGCTTCAGTTTATGAGAGAGAGCTACTTATGATGAGATGATGATGATTGTTATTTAACTCAGCTCAGTTTTACAAGACATACAGGTTAGATTTACACGGGCAACTAAACACAGTACAGCTAAGGAATAAAAGAAAAAAACGTAACAATAAAATAGGGAATGACTCGGGATCAGCAAAGGCTAATCTAGTGGATGACCCCTACAATAAAATACAGTTACAGACAGAATTAAGAATAGATTATTTTTTATTTATTCTTCATGCACTAAGGTAGATAATTAAATAGAATAGCAATTAAGCATAGAGTTCTTCAGGGTTTTACGAAATATTCTAAGAGAATTTAAATTAGTTATACTTGTAGGTAAGGAATTCCAAAGGCCAGGAGCAGTGAATTTTAGGGAACGTAGGCCATATTGGGTGGTATTAACTAAGGCTAAATAAAGATTTCTATAGCATGATTGCCTCGTTGAATAGGAATGAACAGAGGATGTAGGAGGAACAGGGGAGTAAAAGTCTATGTGACTGCTGATAAACAAACGAGAGAGCCTGTAATTCAATAACATCATTGAGCTTAAGTAGAGTGCAGTCAACATCTACTTTTTTCGTGTTATGTAAAGTTTATGTTAAGTATATAAGATACACTTACTGTCATTTCGCCGCCAAAGCACTCTGACGCTATTTGTGCAGGATCAAATGGCTTCACTTCAGCATCATTGAACAAGAACCACTGGTCACGTCCCTGAGGGGAGCGGTCAAGGATGAAGCTGTAGTAGTGTCCCCCCTCCGCTGTACCAGTGTGGACTACAACTCCAATCAATTGATACCAGTAACTCAGGTCGAGCTGAGGGTCTAACGGGAAAACACGTAAATCATATCAGAACACTCACATAATGGCATATGAAAATGGTTGCACAGTTTTATGCAACATCGCCCTTTCCATGCTGCCATCAGCTAGTATGCAAGCTTAAGATGTCATACATGCAAGAAAAGGTTACAGGTTAAGTCTGCATACAAGCCAAGTGGCTCATCAGGCCGGAGCTTATCCTGATTTCTGTAGCAAAGAGCGACTACGAGTACAGAGAAAGTAAAGTGTCTTGCCCAAGAACACAGCACAATACAACTGGCCAGGGCTCGAATCCAGACCACTCGATTTGGAGACGAGCCCACTAACCATGAGGCCAGCGCCCCACTATAGTCAGTCCACGAGCATATTGTATAACATCGTAAAAGTGTACCTTGTTCTTGTTTGTCTCCCATCAGGAAGTCCTCGGTGTACGGCGCCATGTTGAGTTGCAGTGGAAAAGAGAAATGCGTGTTTACTTTCTCTTTCATCATTGTCACCATGTTGAATGCATAGCGCATTGTGTTGAAACAAAGAATGCGAGGAAGAACTTGGAAACAGGCCCTACACAAATGGATAACAATTATGAGAATTATGAAAGGTTGGAACTGTAGCCTCTGTCAACAAAACTTACAAGCTGTCTAATTCACTAACTCATATGGCAAACAATACAATACAGTCGAACTTCTCCACAAAGGCCACCTTGGGGACAGAGAAGAGTGGCCGTTATAGAGACGTGGCCATCATGGGGAGGTAGGAATGCAATATTACATCTGCTTTTTCGGGAGCTGCAACATTTGTTCTCTCAAAAAAAGCTCGTTTTAGCATATAAACAGGACGCAACACAATCAAAATTTATCAATAAATCAGAAACTGAACAGAAACAGAGACCGACGAAGCGTGGCACAGATCAAGTTTGGTGACCTTGTACAATAAAAAATAGGGTTTTGTATAAACCGTTCATCAGTCGTTGATTAAAACTGGTCGTTGTCGGAAGGATATTTTGGCAGTTGGTACGCGATTTAGAGGACGGTGACGTTCCCCTTTCTTCTTCCTCGCTGGTGGTAGGGACTTCAGCTAAATAACGAATCTCGGTCTTTCTTTGCAGTTACAGATCTCAGTAACCTTTTCTCTGCTCTGACTTTCTTTCCACACTGAGAACAAGTGTACATGTTATCTCCATCCAGCGTGTCTTTGATGGTCACTTCATCAAGTGATTCCTGCAATACAAAGCAACAGCATTAAAAAGGTACAACCCTGCATGAAAGTAGCCGGCAGATTTTGAGCTATTTTAAAACAGGTAAAGGTCCGCATTAATTTGCAAAAAAAATCTGCCTTGCAATTTTGAACCTCGCTGTCCCAAAAACTACGATATCACCATCACTCCTATTCTAAATGAATTGCACAAGATTCAAATTCCTGGTTTTTTTTTGCTCTAATACACGTACTACTTTATTTATTTAAACAAAGTAGAATATTTAGTGACACATAATAAAAAAAACCGAAGTTTAATGATAACTACACTGTTTTACAATATTGCTGTGTGGAGCCTGACCGACAGTTGTTATAACGTCGGTCAATTTCCGTTTCAAAACGTCCAACAGAGACTGATTTCCGTCAATAGACGGGTAGGTTCTTCCATAATAGCGCCCCGCTACAAAGCAACGCTTGCAGTTGTTTTCGGACTGCTTGGGCAAGTCTTGTTTGATCTCAGAACCTCTTAGATTCACCAATACAATGACCACTGAAAAACAAAAGTCTTACATAAAGGCTTTTCATGTCTGCCACAGTGCACCGCACAGAGTAGAATTCTTCTCTGGTTTTACTGACATGTGAACAGTCCTGCAACGGAAAATCATGACAATAATATGTTCAGAGTTTCGGAAAGAAAACTTGGACGCTCGTGTTAAACCTTATATTAACCTGGCCTTGGGATTCATGTCAACGAAACTGGTGTCCCATTTGGCGAAAGAAGTACTTTGAGAACAACTTGTCCATTTTCACATAACAGAAATACTACACAAAGTGCTATCGCTATTCTTACAATATAATGATAACCACATGTCAATGTATTTGTATTGCGCAAACTCGATTAACTTCGCTAAACTGTACAAGGAATGACGATCATGTCGGCCTGTGTGATCTGTCTCTAATCCAAGCATGGCTTATGCTACATGACGGAGTCAAACACGTATACGATACAACAAAAGTATAAGACTCTCTTATCTCAGAGTGTGCACACACTGCCTAACAGTCAGCAAAGTGCTGTTTTTGCTGCAGTTTAAAGCCCTGTCCAAACGATAAATGTTCGGCTATCAAACACGATCCACTTGTTTGGTGATATTTCGATTTTCCCGTTTGGACACCTTGTTTGATCGTGTGGATCGTGTTTGATAAACCTTGAACCACGTCAATCATTTCCTCGAACACTGCAAAGCATCCTGCTCGTTCAAACATGTTTGATGCCGTTTGGCCACTCTGTACAACATCAACATGTTTGGTCACCAAACAGCGTTTGATCATGTTTGCCGTCGGCAAGTATTTCCCATTTGGACAGGCCTTAACAGGCAGAATACAGTCTCGGAAATGAATTTTCTGTCTTACCAATGACACAACGTTGTTGCTTATCTCGCCACAGAACAAATCCCTAACCAACACCTTCTGCAAAACAAAATTTAACTCATCATGAGTCGTTAAATTAACGAACAATATTGAGGGAAAATGGTATTAAACTGAGCAACGAGTCGCCTTCTTTGCAAATGACAAGAAAATGGACGGGCGAGACTTAACAAAGAATAATGTCACGCCGAACAATTCTGTGTACCAGTGCTTATAAACCTCTTTGTTACCAGCAAAGTTTACAGAGGGAAGGCACTTAATTAATTTCCAAAAATTTACGCAATTTTCAGAGTACACCAGCAAATGGCAGTAGTAAATAAACCTTATAAAAACATATACGACGGCCTAATCCACCTACACTAAAAACTCACTGTCCAGAACCAAAGAGATCTAAAAGATAACATTTCTCACCAAAGCTGGAGACATTTCCTCTATTTTGCCGATCAAATCAGTAAAGAACTCTGTCATGTCCTTTTGTTCTCCAGTATTCAGAGGTTGTTTGTCCATGGTGTATGTCCGGCAAAAGGTTTTAGGGTTGTAAGCTTTTCTTTCACTTCCCTGGCATTGAGAAAACAAAAATCTTGACATGACAAAAGAAAGCTTGCATGAATCTAGTTCTTTTCTTATACATGTATTTTAACCTTTTATTTCAAGGTGCAGCACATTAATTCGGAACAAAAAAAATCATGCATAAAATGTTCCAATAAAAAGATGGACTGACCATTAAGAAACAGAACATCCTCTGCATTTCACGTAGAAGAACTTCATGTTTGACATCATCGGTGAGCTAAAAGATAACGATTAAAAAAGTACTTAGCAGCTTAATATTTGGTCTGCAATGTTGATGGTGAACTTAAAGTCTGCATACGAGCCAAGTGGCCCATCAGGCCGGAGCTTATCCTGATTTCGGTAGTATGAAGCGACTGGGAGTATTTTTACTCCCCCTGGATGGGATGCTAGTCTATCGCGAGGTTGCCCTCTCACTTAAAGAGTGAAGTGTCTTGCCCAAGAACACAACACAATGTCCCCAGCCACGGCTCGAACCCAGACCGCTCGATCCGGAGACGAGCGCACTAACCATGAAACCACCGCGCCTCCCAAGCAATTTTCATATTGTTGGTAAAACTATTCAAAATCTCATCATCACTCGGCATAGCTGTTCATTAAAACAAGAACGATTTCCTAACATTCATCTGTGACGGTCTTCTCAATTGTCAACACGGGACAAATCTAAAAATGTCAGAATTCATAAAATACAAAATGTCCGATAAATGTTTGGAAGCAACACGTTTTCAGTTATGCTACTAAATGCTGTTGCATACTTCGATTCCAGATGTTTTCATCAGGTCTCTGATGGGAGAAACTTCTGTAATTGACTCACCCTTGAGTTTAGAATAGCGGCCCTGGCTTGGGGCATCATATAGAGCTGCTGCATACACGAGGCCATGTAACACGTGGCTCCTAAATTGATCATTCCAACCAGCCCACATGGAGAACGGCCATTGTCGTGAGGCCAGTAATGCCACCCGTAAGAGGAACGTTTTCTGCCATCTAAACAATCAAAATGAAGGCATAAACACTATGACAGACTTGGAAACAGCTACCAAGAACTTAATTGTTCAAAAACCTGTCTATAACCACAGTTAGAAACAGCTTGATGGAGCCAGAGGCTAATTTCTGCCTAACCAAAACAATATTGTAAGCAAACTGTGAGGATCAATTCGTTGAATTTACCTTTCATATGTTCACTACATGTTCTTCTCAATATATGTAACAATATAGACCAAAATAAGCCTGCCTCAAACAAGCTTAGACTTCAGATTTCAGCTGGTTGACTAATTCACCGCACAGAATATTGAAATACCAAGGTGGCCTTGAACCTTTTTACGCGCTTAAAACACAACTACTTAAAATGCTTACAAGCTGGGAAGAACCCTTCTTTTCTTTCAGTAATGCTTCATGCATTTCGTACACGCAGATCTATCTTTTACATATTCATTATGTTGCCATGTAATAATCGGAAACTTTTACCGGAGCTGTGATGCTTCAACAACAGTTTTTGAATTTCAAGGAAGTTTTCGCGGCAACCGCGTGTCATCTCCAAGAGAAGATCAAAGGCAGCACTCCTGGCCAACTGAAATAGAAACAAGGCAATCCTTCAGGTGGAGTTGAAACAGTCACATGTTCGTGTTAGGCAGCGCTTACACTACGAAGGAGGAATTTGTCCTTGGAATTTGTCGTGTCGTTGGACAGGTCGGGGACCTTAAGATGAATATATCAGTCTTGCTGCAACAATTAAAATGCAAGTTAATTCACCCTTCACAAGAGTGCACCTCCCATAAGTGGCTACCTACAGGACATGGCTTGGCAGTGATAACTCACAATATGTTTGACTACAAAACTGAGCGAAGAAAGTACGATATTACAATGTACCTTGGATTTACAGAGTGGTAGGTCTCTCTCATCGGTACAATCCTCTGGCAAAGCAAACAGGCAGGATTGGAATACATCTCGCAGAAACTCCTGCAAACAGAAACGTAATATCAAATATTAGAATAACTGTTACAGAAGAGAAAAGCGCGTGCAACGATATCATAAGTAGGTTCACATCAATTTCTGGATGACAGGCGAACCACCAATGTAGTTCGTCTCGCGCCATGATACTTTTCGTCTGCACGAATGTCTGTTTGCCAGCGTTGTATTTATGTAAAAATAAATTATCAGACGAACTACCGTTCTTTGCCTAAGTTCAGTCCCAGACAGATGATCCGTCTCTAGCTAAACACGGCCATTATTGACTATTTTAACAAGTACTGTGTGTGAGACCAGTTTAACTGAAATCTGTTGGTTAAATTTCGATTTTAGTCAGACTTCAAAATTAAGGCTTTCAGTATTCATGACACAAGTCTAAAAAACGTCACTTACCAGTCCATCAGGGGACATCTTGAATGACGGATCATGCCTCATAACAGCAGTGCACAGTTTTAACATACCACTCAGCCCTTCATTTTCATGGGTGCCATACTTCTGCTGCTTTGTACGGGGTCGACTGTCAAAACAAAGCAATACTAGTAACAGTGTACACAAATACACAAGAAATATTTGCTAGCAAATAAAATGTTTATAGCTAAAGTCTTAGCTGTACTATAAGAGGGCCTGATTGGGGTAGGATATAAGAGGGCCTGATCAGGGGAAGGATATAATTGATGCAATTGAAAGAAGTGCATGCCCCCTCTCGAGACGTGGTGAAGTGCAAAGTCATGTGGGTGGCATTCATCTGGGTTAACTTGTTGAGTGGGGGTGAGCCTAAATGATAATATACACGGATATTGTGTGGAAATAACTTAATTTCGTAAAAACGCGAAAGAAATAAACTAAAACAATTAACACTTCTCAAAATCGCTTCATTACATACCAGTCTCTTATGTATTTGGCGAGCAGTTTAGCCAACGAATCCAGGTCCACTTCATGATCCTAAAGGAAATTAACAAAGGTTACAAAAAAGGAATTCATATATAAGATGCAAACCTTAGAGCACTACATCTGTATGTATCTCCATGTACTGTATCTTATCTATACACTCAGTTTACAGTTTTATTTCGTTCTCCGCTGTTTCCTTAGTTTTAGTTTCCACTCGGAATATACATCAAAGACTAAAAAACCGTATAGGCCACTTGCACTAAGAGGTCATGTGACATTTTTATGAAAATGAAAGTTACATGATTTTGCCTTCGAAACACTAGCAGTGGGTCATCTCTTAAACAAAGTAATAGTGATTTGGTTTTTCAAACCCGCACCGTTTGCTTAAAATGAGAAAGTCCGTGGCTGGTCACGTGACCAAAACTTGATTTTTAAAATTATGAATTACCGTTTTCTGACACAAATTTTGCACTTAAATTTCAAGGAAAATGTTGAAAAGATGATGTGGTAACGTTTATAGCACATCTGAATATAACTATCAAACATTTAACAAGATATAAACAAAAAGTAGTTTTGGCCGCCATGTTGGAGGGCAAGAGTATGCCCTCCAACATGGCGGCCAATACAAATCATACTAATTTGTTGAAAAATCAAAGTACCATAAAATATCTCCCTTAAATGTGTTTACTCTCAAATTTCGGGTGTAAGATAATTTTTATGTGCTCTGTCAATTTTTGGCATCAGCAAGATTACAACTCACTGTTTAGGGGAGGCATTGGTCACGTGACCTCTTAGTGCAAGAGGCCTATATTTGACCACATTTCCAAACGGTTATTGCTAGAATGGATACTCCAAAATATGGTGAGACACTTCATGACACATAAACAGGTACAAGCAGATAAACGACACCCTATTTAGGCAGAGAATAACTGCTGGGTCAGGCACTGATCTCTAGTGATTAGGTCTAAGAAATGGTTAGCTTTCATAAATTGTTCTGGTTACACCATAATTAAACTTGGTAAACCTTTGGTAAGACTTTACTAAGATCGGTTGGTACTTTATATACACAAATTTAAGTAAGTGTCTCACCATATTTTGGACTATCCATGCTAGTCACAACCATTTCCAAACACCTTGAGGCTCGTGAAAATACTACGCTACGCGTCGTGTTTCCAACTCTCTTCTAACGGAGTCTTTCGTGTTTGATGTATTACACCCAAAAATATATGACAGTAACGCAAATTGACCTCGCTCCCAATGTGTGGCTTCATAGCTCAGTTGGTAGGGCATTGCACGGAGGTCACGGGTTCGAATCCCGTTACAGCCCTGATTTTTTCTGGCTTCTTCTTTCGAAATGCTTAAATTGGAATTTTACTGCGATGATCATTCTTCACTTTCATCTACAACCGCAGTCCAAATATGATGAACTATTTCATATATACTTCACATCAGTAACATTAATAAATTCCTGCTTTGACTTCCTGGATAAAACTGAGTAAATGAAAAGTCCCGGCACCTTTTCTCCTCCCTCCACACTAGGGAGACCATCCACAAGTCTGCACAGAATAGAGAAGTATTCTCGCGCACTAGGCTCTTGTCGCCTTGCGTGAGAGCTTTCTCGTGATTGAAGGGATTGCGCTAATGGAAGGGAATCCAGCAGGGCGTCCATCAACTGTATAAGGCAGGAGTTCTCCTTGATAAGACTCAGTCGATACAGACCACGGCAGGCTTCAAATCTCACACTGGGCTGAAAATAGCAATGCATGGAATGTAAACACGATATGCAGCACTGTGTAAGCCTCACTGCCCAAAATGAGCTGAAAGACACTATGTACAGCAGTCTAAAAATTATTACCAACTGCAATGAACAACAAGCAAACTTATCATGCACTGAACTTACAAGTGCGTTATCATTAAGGATTAACAAGTTCATAAGTAATATTATTCCGTGAGAGTCTGCAAGTCTCCTCATTATTTGATAGATGTTAGGTAATGGCATTAAAGTAGGAGTGAATTCAAAATAAAAGCCACGCTGGCCACCAATCAGATGTATGTATGCACAACTGAAAGAATTGCCACCAGAATGTCATAATACAATGCGTACATGTATGTCATGTTTCCAGCGGAAAACGAATAAAACCCGAGAGATGAGATAGCCATGAAACATGACAATGAGCAAATAACCAGACTACACCCAATCGATAGGATAGAACCAGAACTGCAGTGGTTTTCCAGCTGCCTGATTGACTGTGTCCCTACCTTGTGCATGAGATAGATACAAGACCAGGGAGGGGAGAAGAGTGACAAATTGGGAAATAAGTATTTACCTCTTTGGCTAGTAACACCAGCTGTTGAAGCCAAGGTTTAAAGTTACTCTGTTGAAGAAGAGAGCTTCTAACGGTGCCATCCGTGAAGGCAGCGGACACCAGTAGCGATACGGCGTGATGAACAACTGCATGAGAAATAATTAAACCAGTAAAGATTAATACTGATAGTAAAAATGGACCAAATAACTGAATTAACAATTTATCAACATTTTTCCTCGAGCGTGATTGGTCTAAAGGCGTCATGTGACAGAATATGCCCAACTAAGACTGGGGAATAGGCGTGAGAGATTCACAAACAGTCCAGTTAACAAACTGACGTCAGTTTTTTATGTGTCTGTCCTGTTATTGATCATGAATTTCGTCATAACATTGTCAAAGTAGCTGTGGATCCGCAGACTACTTTGACAATGTTGTGACGAAATTCATTGTCAATAACAGGACAGATGGATTAAAAACTTACATCAATTTGCTTTTTGATGATAACAAATTGTCGACTTGCCCGCTCTCGCTCGCTGATGTGTCGCATGAATTTCAAATTCATGTGTCTGTCTGCATATTGACAATAAAAATTAACCAATGAGTGCGCATGAATTTCTGCAGTTTAAAATTTCGAATTCGCTATGACCGCTGAATAAAAGCACTGACAACGCATTTCTACAAGGTTAGCCTCAACCTTAAAAAAATATTCATCAATACCGGCGGGAAGGTGCCACAAATTTCGAAATTAAACAATATAGAGAGCTGTAAACAGGTCATCTTCTCTGCTGGAATTTGTGAACATTTTACTTTACAAATGCATTGTCAGTGCTTTTATTCAGCGGTCATGGCGAATTAGAAGCTGGACTATTCTCAAACACTCCCATGTGTTGCAGAAAACATTTGAAGGACAATACTCACAATAGCATCCATGCTTCTTTAAAAATACTCTCATATATTTGTCTTTGGAAATTCTTTGTTCAGACTATTTGTCCTTGGAATTTTTCTTTATAATGTCCGCGGACAACTATCCGAGCATAATTTTGCGCAAAATGCATACTACTGCCTATTATCATTATCATAATTTTTTAAAGATATTCACCTTCTCCTCCACTGACTCTGTTCTGACCGCCCTGGATGGGCAGAGTTGCCTGATACGAGATGTGCAGCAGTTTCTCCAAAAGCGAGTTCACATTAACAATTGACATAAGATTGGAAGACAAGCACTTGATGCATATCACCTCCTCTTTATCCGTACTTTTGTATCTGACTCGAAACTGTCCGTCCTTCTTCTGAATCTGCAGCTTATTCGAGTCACTTTCCGACGATGCAAACACATCATCATCATCAACACTGCTGCGTTTCATCGTCCCAAACTCGCAAATTAGTTTCAACAAGTGCGCAAGACATTCTTGCCGCCACTGCGTCCATAGTGAACTGCCACTGACTTCTAAACAACCAGACATGAGAATATGATATAAGTGACCAAGTCCCCCAAAGTCGATGAACTGTGAGCCCCATGAAGCAGCCTGAGCCTGTGGCATGGCTGTCTCTTTCTCATCATCATTATCAGAGATATCGGAATCACTACTTAGTCGAGAATAAGTGGGCGAAAACTGAGCCTGTGTCTCCTTAGAGGAGTTGTGTATCAAATCTATCACTTGAAGAGAATACAATAGTTTGTGAGGGAAATTCGGATCCAGTAACGACTTCCAAAGTTTTTCCTCTGGCTGAACTTTCTCCATTGTTTGAACTGTATCACTTTTGCTATCACTGCCTTTTGGGTCCATATGCAAAACTCGACCGAAATATTTCAGTTTGTTGAGAATGGATTGGTTGGTTGGTAAAAGAAACAAGAGCTCCCAAGTGATGCCACATAAAAATTCAACCCTGCTTTCCATTAGTGGGAGCAGAGGGGGTTTGTCTTCATGTTCACTGCTATCATCCATATCTTCAATCTGATCCAGAGCTCCTTCGGCAGCAACTGTTTCTTCAGATGTTTGAAGTACTGTCGAAGAACCAGGATATGACTTTTCAGTTGGGCTGCTCCTTGACGCAACAAAGCGATCCAAAGCTTCTAAGAAGGAGAAAAGTTGTTCAAAGAATTGTTCTCGAAGGAGAATGATCATGGGTATGGAGTCCCACTTGGGTGACGGTAGAGAAGAGGAAGGAATGTAACCACTATCATGATGCCTGTCTCTTCTTACAGCTCCCACAGATACAAAAACCAGCTGAAATGAAGATAAAACAGGCTCACCATTAGCTAAGCAATAGTCTTAAGAGGACTTTTTCTGTGTTACATAGCCTCATCTAACTATGGAGGGAGGTTGGGAGAATTCAAGACAATTATGCAGGACAAGGAAGTCCAACCGATGTGATGGAGGAAAACTTTTGTTTGCATGATTACACATCAAATTCAAATCTAACTCTGAATCACCTCAAGATGCGACTTTGGGAGTGGTAGTGTGTGTGTGTGTTAAAGAATTTGCTCAGAACTTCTGTTTGAAGTTGCATTCAATCATCACTGGAGTACACAAACCCTCTACTACTGCTCCTCTGATTCCATCGATGCACTTACCAGAGGATTTACACTACAACAAAATGTTTAAAAAAAATTCGTGGTGTACCTGTAAGTCTTTAAAACCAACTTCTGCAAGACTTTTTTCATCTAAGTCAGGGGTCAATTCATGCCCCTGGGATATGAGTCTGAAAGGGGGGTGCAACTGAGGGGAGAAGGGAGAGAGGGGTGTGTGTTGGAGAAGAGCTGTCTCCGAGCTGGGGGTCCTTCCTGAGCTTCTCTTGTAGCTGTTTGCACCAAAATGTCACCTCTGCACGAAGGTCGGCGACAAGATCTGATGAGTTCATCTCAAATGTACCCTGCATCATCAAGCAAAATAAAATTGGAAGTTACAACTTGCAGGAGGATAGAGAGATACCCTAAACACCGGCGTATAAGCTGCACTCGCAGATAAGCCGCACCCCAAGTTTGGGAACTCAAATTTTGGAAAAAAAAATTTGGAAAGAAATTAAAATAAATCGAAAGTGGAGTCTTAAGAAAGATGTCAGTTATGTACATTCATTGTTTCCTCTGAAAGTTTCTAATTGAATGGGCCAACCCACGCATTAATTAACTAACATTTAAACAGAGAATACTAAAACTCTTACCTATAATTTTAGCTCTGTAATGGTATGAAAATCCGACTTAGACATAAATTTGATCTTTCTCTGGTATTTTTAATCCATTTTTTTCATTATGTCGACCGTTTCTCAATAGAATTTACATACAACAACATGAACGCTTCAGTTTCGGTTTGTTCGTTCGAAGCTTAGTAACCAGGCAATTGATCAGAAGTTGGGAGTACTGGGAACGATGCAGTTTACCACGCATATTTTCGCTCGCTCGTTGAGGGATTGATTTCTGTCGAAGTGAGCGGCCATCGGCGGCAATGTATTCTTACAACTTTCTGGTGGAAAGAGATTCCCTGCCGAGTGACATTCAGCTGCTCAACAAAAGGCAATGCTAAACCGGTTAACATGAACAAAAACGGCTCTTATAACCATGGGAGCCACTAAACTCGCAAAAGCAAATGTACTGTGGTATAGGCTTGTGGAGTTCTTATCATTTTGCTACACAGGTCTATTGAGATTGTAAAATTTTTGCTGAAAAGTGTTAATTTATGTAAATTTATGGCATGGTCTTTAGATGTTCTCGCAGATAAGCCGCATCCTCGATTTGATATGAAAATTTTGAGCAAAAAGGTGCGGCTTATACACCGGTGTTTATGGTACTTGGGTTTATTGGTGACGAATGAAATTAATAGGCATCACTTCGCAAAATTGCCAAACTCCAAAATATTGAACACCTCAGAGAGCAACCCCTAAAAGAGTGTGCTTTTCTCAGCGTATGGAGACAAGTCCTCTTGACAATTTCATGTACATACATGCAAAGAGAAAACTGACAACTGGAAACCTCCTCAATCCAAACACAATCTGAACAAAAGCAAATCTCTACAATGACAAGGTGTCTGTATGAAGGACATTCACAGAAATTTTCTAATACAGTGTTACATATAATTTTTGCAAACATTTGCTATGGTCCGATGAGTTATGACATCACAGACAGTGTTTTAGATCTTAAGAACGAGGAAAATTTTCCTTCAGTCTCCTTGAGTGTGTTTTGAACAATGCACTGAAGGTGGCATGTGAAGTCCAACTCCATTTTTGCATCTTTTACTTTTTGTAAACAGACCTGTCCAATATGTTCAGGGTGTTCTGCTTAAACATGTTGTTACTGTACACAAGACAATGGAGATACGCATGTACATGTACATTTATGTAACTATTTACAAAAACGTAGCTGACTGGATATGCCTGGGCGAGCGGGCGAGTGCTAATGTCCGACACTGCCTTACCTTGTCTGAGAGTCCAGCAGGTTGGCACAGGACTCTGATGGGATAATGTTTCTCTGTTGGTCTCTGAGCTATCTGTTGATGACAGGTAATTCCTCTTCCTTCCAACCACCAAAGACGCAAATGAAATGCGAACCTACGTGTACATGAAGTTAAAAAAAAATGTCACACAAAAATAATCTCTTCAAGAAAAAGTAAAGCAAAATGATAGCTAATGTATCTTTTCTTCTACGTGGATAA
The DNA here is from genome assembly GCA_019787425.1 of Platygyra sinensis. Classification (NCBI taxonomy): domain Eukaryota; kingdom Metazoa; phylum Cnidaria; class Anthozoa; order Scleractinia; family Merulinidae; genus Platygyra; species Platygyra sinensis. The sequence continues at coordinate 45,572 of JAHPZR010056173.1, read as the reverse complement.
ATAGGACTTTCTTCCTATTTAGAGGAAACAATCAACTTTTCAAGCTAACAAGAACTTTTTTGACAGTATGTACAGTACTTGTATAAGTCTACACAGTCTACCCATCCAAAATGGCAAATGTTGATGAGAGGGGATCAAGATAGAAAGCCAAAAATCTCAAATAAACTGCATGAACAAACCTCCGTTTGAAGCTCTCAATGTGACTCTTCAGTAAAAGCAGTCCTCTTTCCATAATCTGGAGGTTCTGTTCCTAAAAGAATAAGTTTATTCATCAAAATGAAGCCCCTGGCTGTCTCGTCAAAGAATATCTTGACGTTGAGAACACTTTTACTTCCTTCAAAGGTTTAAGGTTGTCCACTTATATGGATGGTACTAAGAGAGTAAAATTGCTTGCCTTACACAACTATATGACAACAAAAGACTTTTTCAAAAGAAGTCTTGATCCACAAGCATTCATTATGAAAATGAGTTTTTCTTGCACATTCATTGTATGCACAACATAAGTAAAAACCAACTCGGAAAACAATAACACACCACCAGTGAGCCACTAGTGTACTGTACTTATCGCACAAAGGAGAAAATAAAAATCGCACACTTATTAATAATATGAGACCATACCATGTTGAGATGTTGTGAAGCCCCTCCGATAATAGTCATACATCTCTGAATAAACTCATCTTCAAATTTCAAGCAACCACCATTTGCTACAGCAATGAGAAATAAAAGCAATATTATCGCACTGTACCACATGTGGAATGCCACAGCGCTGACTCCTTGAGAGATCAACTTGGAATGTGCCATTAGATAATACACAAGTGCATGTAGAACATTTCCACCGTAGCCATCAAAACAATAAAATGACAGCCATGTTGGTGTACAAAACACCCCTTCTTTAGTTCAAAGGACAGCCATGTGGTACAAAACACCCTTCTTTGTTTAAATAAATTACCATGGCCACTGGCACTCTAAACTTGTGAACAATTTCACACTTATAATTGCAATCTATGGGCACCTGTCCATGTAGATGATGTGAAAATACCACTCACCATTGATGTAGAGTGAGTTGAGGTACGAGATTGCCGCCCAGCTAACCTCAGTAGATCTGGCCTGAACAGCTATCTTCCACAACTGATCTATTCCACATGGCTAAGAAAATGCAAAAACAAAATTCAGTTATTGTTGCATCATTTCATTCACTGTGACAGTGATGTCAAAAAAGAACACTTGAAAAATTTTGTCCATTTTGTGGTTCCAGAAAATATCCATACCCCCACCACGGAGGGAATTGGAAATTCCGAAGGGGAGGGGGGGTCAAAGACCCAGGAAATTCCAGAGGGGAGGGGGGTTGTATGATCGAGTTAGTTTCCAGAGGGATTCGAGAGATCCTTCCGATTTGAGTGTCGATCAAGCTGTTCAAAAATCCTTTCTTACCTACTAAGTAGAACTTCCACATGAAAAATAATGGCTTGAATACTTGTATTTGACTCGCATTATATTTGAAATACATTTTCGTTCTTCAAAAAGCACTTTGGAAGCTAACAAATGCGAAGAACGTGCTGTTGCGTGGAAGTGGCCGCCAATACTTGTTACCAGTTCACATGGAATCACCTTCTGGACCGAAAGGCACTGGAGACTAGCCTAGTTTGTTTTCGCATCGGTCTTAGAAGTGTCAGTCGATTTCGTTCTTGAAAATTAGTTTCTTTATAAAGGTAGAAATGATGTTACGATTCTGCAAACTTGAGAATTTCTTATCCCTGCTTATCTCTGTCTATTTGTATGTAATTTTGCTGCAAAATTGGCTTCCGTTCCGAGTCTGTTGGCGATCGTGTTCACAGTAAAAGTACGGTGTCAATTTCATCCACACTCATTTTCAGTCCTCCAATGGAAATTGTACCTACAAAGGAAGTTTGTCGTGTAGGAAGGTAATTTGACAAGTTAACATTTTATCTTTTCTTTTAAAGCATGTTTCACTAAAGTGCTGAATGCTTTCTTTGCGAGTATCTTCAGATATAGATGTTACAATCGATCGAGAATATTTTGTAGTTATGTGCAATGCAAATCGCTAAATGTTTGGAGTGTTTACTTTTACTTTAACACACTTTCTTGCCAAAACTATTTTTTCCAGAGGGTATGGGGGGTGTACAAAATAGTAGTGGAAATTCCGGAGGGGTGGGGGGGTTATTTTATTGGTCGAAAAATGGAAATTCCGAGGAGGATGGGGGGGCTTATGTGAAATTCCCTCCGTGGTGGGGGTATGGATATTTTCTGGAACTACACATTATCAGTCTGCATGTAGCTATGCCATCTACTGCAGCACATGTAATTGTTGTGAAAAAAAAAATACATGTACATGTATCTACAGTACATAGCCAATTGCAGAAACGTGAGAGGACTGGGACAAGTTTCTTATATTGATTAGATTGAAAATCTAAATATGTCAACTGAAACCTCACTAAATGAAAAGCTACCCAGCCAAGTTTAAGAGTTTTCAGCGGAAACTTGTTCGAATGGCAGCCTTGCAAAAGTTGCAAAATTCCATACAAATCCTTATAATTTTGTGGCTTATCTACCCAATCCATACAAACTCTCTAGTTTAGGTGATATTTGAAAAGCTACCATTTTGCCATTTTCCTCATCTAAATACTTCTATTCTTGGTAAAGACTCTCAAATTAAGTTGATCTTTCACTTCAATATCTTAGTTTTTCAAACAAACAGAAAACAACCCTACTCTTCCCCAGTCCTCTCACGTTTCTGCATTTGCCTATGTATGGTGAGGGGTTATAATTTTAATTTGTAGTTCTTACCTTTGTAGGATCGGAAGTTTTCACATCAGAGTATTTGAACATCTTGTACAGTTGCTGTAGAAGATGCAGACCGGTCATGGAAAACTTCTCAGCTGGCAGAGATGGCAGCTGGAAAAGATTAGGGAGGCAGATTTGATTCCAAAAATTAATACATGTACTTCTAAAATTTACATGCAAAGTTCTGTAGATAACCAATTGCTTAAGTTTGTCAAAAATACTCTGGTACTCTGGACACTGTGCAATGTATTTTCAACTCTCTTCTCGGTGTTTGGAAATACAGTATGGTCAAATGTGGTCTGTTGTGTTTGATATATTACTTCAAAACCACTCAGTGTAATTGTACATTATACATTCCAAGAAGACATCTTTGTGAGTAAGCTACCTTTTCAGTAAAAATATACTGCAAAGCAGAAGCATCCAAAGCGTGGAATTCTTTACTCTGAGCTTGTTGTAAAAACCACTCCAGTGTATCATCAGACCTATCTGAGTCACACACTAAACAGTGCCACAGTACATCAACTTGACTTGTACTTAACTCTGCAATAGAACGGAATTATCCATCAACACACTTGTACACTGAGGTCTGAACCATGGGTCTGGCTGAGAGTCTAGTATACTTACACTCGCAGTTATAGTTAACACTTAACTCCTTGATGTCATATTTATTGCCAAGAAACTACACTATCTAATGTCGTTTTCATTGTCAGGACAATTTACTCTTCCTTGTCATTAATTTTCATGGTCAAGGCCCTATGCTCTTCAAAGCTACATGTATTTTCACTGTCAAGACACTTAAGTGTGATCTCACTGTGTTCACCTTCACAATGATTACCAGTATAAAAATAAACACAATCACTGGCAAACTATTGCCAAACTCTGCTGTACAAAGGATAACCTGTGAAGCATTCCTTTATTTAAAACCGCTGCTGGCCAGAGACCATTCCACTATAGGATAGTAAACTTATGGATTCATTAGATAAAGAACTAAAACTGTGTAAAGACCTCGCAAATTTCAAGAAAACTTTAAAGTCAAGGATGTTGGACGAGTTTTAAAAACAAAAATAGTTTTAACACATAGTTTGATACATGTTACTGTACATACATATATATTTTATTATTCTTATTGTATTCATTGTAATGTTCACTGAAAAACCCTTTTCGGAAGTGTTCAATAAAGTTAAGTTAAGCATTAAAACAGGGGGTTCAATATTGTAGAACTTTATAAGCGGCTACTGAAGGTACAGTAGGCAGCTGTGACCACTAAAGGGGCGGTAAGGCCCTTTCCCCTAGGGGGCTCTAGGGGCAAAGGAACTGTCAAATGTTGCTGGGCTTTAGGCATGTCTTAGTTTTGTGGATTTAGGTGGCAATGTGAGGAAATGACTTGCTTCCAAGCCCTTGTCCATTTAGCAAGTGAGCATAAAATGTAACTTGCCCAGTAGGAAAATCTACTTGTCCAAGACAACTGGATGACATTATATTTCCAAGCCAGGCCTACAGAGCATCACATTAAATGAACACTATATACAATGCACTTGTACAATGCACTTACTGAAATCCTGTTGTGAGAGCTCACACGAAAACACCGAGGACAGAAACTGCAGTCTGGCCTGCACTTCTTCTATTGGGCTGTACAGGGAAGTGCTGGTAACATCCCCCTCAGCTACAGTTTCCACACAGTGGGTAATGTTGTTGAAGAACAGCTCCATCATGTTCAACTCTCGACTGGCCCATGCTGTCACCCAGTGAGGGCCCTGATCACCAGAAACAAACTGCTGGAATGAGCTGAACAGTTTGGGCAGCAGCTGAATTGACATCACCACAGACCTGGAGAAATCAAAAAGATCAAAGTTGTTTTCGCCAAGCAGATACACACTCTGTTCCTCTCTTGAACAAGAACTCCATGCGTTATAGAAGAGCAATTGCATAGAATAGCTTAACAAACAAGGAAACAACAGCTAACACCTTAAAAGACTTTAAAAGCTGTCTACAAAAATTTGAAAAAACTGAGTCACTGGTTACAAATATTTCTGATACTGGTAGGTTTTATCTTTAATTCTTAATTTTAAATTATAATTATAATGTTTTTCATTAGTAATTTTTATTATTCCCCTTACTATTGTTTGCACGACCCCACCAGCAATGCTGATCTTTTTTCGTGTTAAAATATAGTTCTTACTTACTACTTACTATGTTTGTGTTATGGAGTGTCTAAGTTGTTGTCCACACTGAGTGTTTTTTACATAACAAGAAATCTAGAGCGCAGACATGGGTTGCTTGAAAGGTGGATAACAATATCAAATATCCACCAGATAAATCATTATCCAATGGATAGCGTGGTTTGTTTTGTTAACACTTATCCACTGAATAGCGATTTACCCAGTGAATAGTATTATGCAGCCTTCCTGGAGGGAAGGCAAAGGTTTCAAAAAACAATTAAATCTCATTAAGAAAATGACTGAAGAAAACAAACAGCCTGACCTCTTAAAACACCCATTTTTTACATCTTGCACAATACATGTACATCCTACAATAATGGCAGCCAAGCTGGCTGAGGTCCGTGAGAGGCTAGCTTAAGTCCAACTAAATTATTATGTACATAATGTTTGTACATGTACCTGTTAGCAGCTAAGTTAGCCACACATCCTTCAATGAACTTCATTCTGATCTTCTTCTCGCCAGTGTAACAAATCAACTGACACAATAGCTTTTCAGCTTCCTGAACCAAGCCATCAGCAAGATGGATCTTGAAAAAAGAAACATCATGTGAAACATCATAAGAAAAATCTCATTCAACAATATTTTGTCTTGGGAAAGCTAAAAAAAAAACAATGCTACAAAACAACACCTTCTTCCTCCTTCACAATTCTTTACCGAGAAAATCATCGAACCATGAAATGGGCTCAAATTTTTGTATTGACTATTCTCACTTTCTTTTGGTGACCCATCCATATTCCTTTATGTTGTTGTATTTGACTGCAAGCAAAGTGCAAAGTAAAGGTGGGGAATGGGAAACAAGCTGATAAATGTGTTAAAAATACTTATTTTTATTTACTTTTAACACATTTATCTGTTTCTTTTTTCCCTTTCCCCACCGTTAGTTTGAACCTCGCTCACAATCAACCCACAACAACACAAATGAATGTAGGTGGGTTAGCAAAAGAAAATGAGAGTGGTCACTGTACAAAAGTTTGAGCCTAATCCACAGTTAAGTGATTTATAGTGCTGACAATAAGACTAACAGGCAATGACTTACAGCTTTATCGTCTTGAATCAGATCCCAGAGTAAAGTCTTCCCTTCCTCACACACTGTGTTTAAATCAAACCCTAGGCTTCTCTCTCGTTCATCCCCTTCATCCTGCATGACACGCAGAGCAGCCACTGTCTTGAGCTGTGTCAGTTCATCTTGCACACCCTTGGCATCAAACTCATCCAGGTCACGCCTGTCAGACAGAGAGCTACCACGACTATTTGTGCAGCTGGTACTATCAATGTCGGCATCTTCTCCACCTGTTTTTTCTTGGCTGGAGTAATCTTCTGCTTGGCCAGGATAGGGCTGTCTGAGATCAGGGGGGTGAGGGATCTCCTCTGTGTCCATGTCAGCACTCCCCTGTGAGGAAAGACTGCACAAAACAAAATGTGGGTGTGATTAATCTTTACTTATCAGCCATAGCCTCAGTGTAAATTTATCCTTGGTCACTGCTAGTGGAACGTTCCCTTGGATATACAGTACCGCTCAGATATACGTTAACCAAAAACTGCGCATAATACGCGTATAAAAATACGCGTATGTGCGTATGAAGATACGCGTATATGCGTATAAGTATACGCGTATGTCGTATAAGTATACGCGTATATGCGTATGTTTATACGCGTATGTGCGTATAAAAATGCGTATACACCCATATGCGCATATACGCGTATGTTCATTAGTATGTATGAGCTTGCTTATTGTCTTTCTTTTGTCAGCAGGTTATTGTTCTAAGGAAAAGCTTGACAGCACTAAAAAACTAAACGACTACGAGCGACATGAAGACTTTTCCCGAAACGCTCTCCGTTGCGAGTGTATACGAGTTAGATAGACAGTATGTGCTTATCGATATAAACGGGTTATCCTTTTCGAACGGAACTTTCATGAGCAGAGAAGACGTTTTCATCATTTACCACACTACATCCGTCGCAACGGCTTTGGAATGTGTTCAAAATAAATTTAATACCGGTGCATCGTATTTCAGCAGAATCAACAAAGAAGCCCGTTTGTGAACAGCGTTCTGAACAGGAACCCACACAGGATGTTTCTTTTATGGCTTACACCATCGATAAACAAGTTTTTCTTAGAAACTTTTCCATTCATTATACACACAGTAAAAGAAGTTCTACCAGGCCATTTTAATCGTGTTGCGTTACCTGTCACGACTACGTGTTGTTCTCCCGACTCGCGACTGACTCGTATGCAAATTTTGATGAATTTGATTCGCCCCTAGTTTAGATATTTGCTTTAAAAATCGATGCTCAGTTTGTAAATCTCAACACAGCAACACCGCCTATGTCAACAATTTCTTCGCCAACTTTGTAGCCTGCGAATACAGCTGCCTCTCATCGCTCCCGTCTGATTTGCAGTCTCGAACGAAACCGACTGTTTATTAAAAGATTGTGAACATGCGAAAACACGAGTTGTCATTCGACTGGCTTTTTATTTAACCTTGTATAAAACATTCGCTTTGCAGATGAAACCTTGAAACTTTTTATTCAAACTTGGGAACATGCGAAACCACGCTTAGTAATCAGTCGAATAACTTTATATTTAGACTTGTGAATACACTAACATTTTCCCTTGCAAAAACAAACGAAAACACAGAAACCTTGATCACCTCGATGTCAAATATTTCTGTGCTGCCGTTACGGCTCGGTGCCCACGTCACGTTTTTGGCGGCAATTCTCACGACCCAAGTGGTCTCAGATTTCTTTTATTTTACAGCAAAAACAGTTGTATTTTTAATCGCTACGAATTTGTTGACAAGAAATTTAGACATACAGCATCTGTGCTTAATTTTATTGACGGATAGGCTCACACTGCTACAAATAAAAATTAGCCATAAGTTATTTCACGTGAGTTACTTTGAGTAGCCGGCGCGCCAAGGACGACTAGACAGCACCGGTCGCCGGAGCTTTCCGAGAACTCTGCACTGTTTGTTAGAATCCATTTAATGCAATTATGTGTAAAACAAGCTATAAGATTAATACTACTAAATAAAGTATTTGAGTTGTTATCATATTCTTTGAGTTGTGTGGGTTCAGGATGTGTTTTGAAAGATTTTGAAATTATTTCATACAGCCGCTCGTAAAAGGGAGCGTCAACCTGGACAGCTGACAGTGAAATCGTTTTAGTTTTTTTTCTTCGTACAGTCAGCAGTTTTTCAGTTTTTTTTTTGTTTGACTTGGCTGTGGATACTAAAACAAACCATCTCAGCTCTTCGCAAGAGATTTTTACGGTATATGCATACAAACAAATAATCATGTGCGATGCGAAGACCTTTTGTTTACATTCCGATGTGTAAAACATCGAAGCGACCACTGACTGCGCTGAATAAACGAAAACATCGTTCACGATACAAAATTGTATGCTTTCCATCTGTTCTCAAACATTCAGCAATTAATCGTCGATGGAAAGTGATCGAAGCAAGTTTGTTTACCTGCCACGTAGTCGATTTACCTACATCTACAGAGCGACTCTCCCAAAATCATTGTTTTTCTCAGCACTTAAAATTCGATAAAACTTTCTGGAAGCGTATTACGGGACTGAATAATATTTGCTTAGTAAATCCACAGATGATTCACGCGTTTGAATGCCGAGTTTAAGTAACATTTTTCTTTGCGTTCTGATTCATCAACAGCAAAACATAAAGCAGATGAATTGCTCCTTCGCATTATTCAATTAATACATGAAGCGATGTGACATGCGTGACATGACCTGATCTCTAATTAGCTTTGGGCAATATGTTAATTTTGCATTGTCGGCTCGTTGCTTTTTTCAGACTCTTTCTCTTTCACAACAATGAAACACAAAGAAAAGTTTTAGTCCTGAATAACAAAGACACATCAGACGCACATGTATATGCGTATATATGCGTATAAATATACGCATATGTGCGTATAACTATACGCGTATGTGCGTATAACCATACACGTATGTGTGTATAGCCATACGCGTATGTGCGTATAACCATACGCGTATGTGCATATAAATAGATTACTTCATAGAAAGTGCGACGTACGGATTTTTATTCATGAGTTGCAAAACTTTGCAAAACGAACGAGTGAGCGCAGCGAACGAGTGAGTTTTCAAAGTTTTGCAACGAGTGAATAAAAATCCGTACAAAGCACTTTCTATGCTGTAATCTGTTTATTGTATATATAACGAGAATTAAACACAACCATTAAATCAGTTTTAGTTTTTTTCCGGCACCATAAGTTTACATGCAGAACGCTGAGAACGTAATGAATGACCGAGCGTAATGAAAAACAAATCCGCTTTCCAGTCCAGATACAGGCGTACAACGAGCCTACACAAGCTTAAATATAATAGGGGAGAATTCGTGAATACATAGTGAGAAATCTTTTTGTTTGTCCATAATTACTGTCAGATTCAGTCATGTCATGGCGAAGTTTCGCGCTGTGCAAAGACAAATTCAGACATTGTTGACTTACACTGTTTAAATTTGAATGTTCCTCCTTGAATGTTGTTGGCTTTCTGATGTTAAATTTTACTTCCTCGGTCAGTTCTTGAATGGCCATTGATTCTCAAACTGAAGTTCTAGCGCTCAAGATATTTGGTAGATATATTCCATTGCTGTTTTTCCGAAAGTGAAGTAAAACGGGAACCGAAGCCATGTTATTGAGAGACAAACTTCAAGCGGACGCTGATTTCAAGCCCGCGCTTCTCGGAAGCCATTAGAGTGCTTAGCTCTGATTGGCTTAGTGATTCTATCATGAACGGTGATTGGTTATATTTTTCACATGTGAAGAACGCTATACGCAAACCTGATTGGACGTATCGCTTTTTTCACCGGTGAAATATAGCACGTATACAATTCTATTTGCAAGGTTTATTGCCTAAAATTCTCGCTATATATACAATAAAATACACGTCTGCGCAGTTAACGTATATCTGAGCGGTACTCTACTGCAGGCATGCAGGCTTTTAGCCAGGAATCAAAAGGTGGGCATGCAATATGAGCTATAGGCTGCTTCAGGCCCAAATGAACAATATATACATGCAAGGCAAACTATGAAGAATTAAACAATTTTCTTTAAAAAGTGGCTGTCCCATGCAGGATGCCTGGACGCTTATCAGGCTAAAAGCCTGCCTGCATGTAGCTTAAAGTTTCCAGCAACCTTTCTGTAAATGGAACCACACAAAGTACACAATAAATTATGCACATACTGAGTATACTTTTGCTGAAGATGTGTTGGTGACTCATCCATATCGAGCTGTTCACCATCGCAACTGATGTCACTCAAACTTCCACTCCTACTGCTGCTTTGGCTGAGACTGGCAGTGCGACTAAATTTCCTCTGCATTGCTGAGGCTACCATTGCAGCATTTGCAGTACCTGGAGATTTTGCAATTAAGGAAAAGATGATTGCAATTTAGAAACATGGCATGGAAGTGCATGTACATGTATCTATGACAACCCATAAAGTAGCAACTGTCAAAAATCCAGATCAAGCACTGTAAAGAGTAGGAGGACCAGGGAGGGGTGTGGAAAGCAGGGGGTGTTTTTAAGTGGGAAGTACACAGAACAAAAACAATTGTATGCATGCACATAGAGCACGCAAGAGCCAACTGTCAGTAAAACCCTAGCATACTGCCCACCATGCATTTCACTTCATTTCATTCCAAAATAACTTGGTAGACAATTACCATTGTTATATAGCTTGCGTTCTTCCTGCAACAATGCGCCCATTCATTGGCTAGTTCGTGGTCACATGACATCTAACAAAGAAACTGTTTTCTGCCAAATGCCATGAGCAGGCAACATTGCGAAAACTATGACGTGAAACGGGAAACAGTTCACTGTCACCCGCGAAATATTGACTGCTGTTGCACGTGATCAGAGGTAGCCTGATGTTGTCGCTGGAATCTCAATGCGTTTATAAATATTTGCTTTTGTTTTATGTTGCTTTATAACAAAGCACTTAATGACTGGTCCCTTGGGGAACAGTGATTTTGTTTCCCTCGAATCTTGACATTCTCGGGACATTGACATTCTCGGGAAACAAAATTCACTGTTCACCTCAGGACCAGTCATTAAGTGTTGAGTATAAAATGTGACCCTATTTGCGAAAACCCGGCATAAGAGATAAGTCGAAAATGCATTGAAAATGCGTTGAAAAATGCATTGGCAACACATTACAACGTATTTCAACCCGTTGGAAACGCTTTCCAACACGCTGGAATTTTTTTCGAATGCGTTGGCAACGTTTGGTAATGCGTTGGCAACGTTCATCAACGCGTTGAACAATGCATTGCAAACTTCATAAACGTGTTGCGTTTAACAATAGATTGTTACGTTTGTCACGCAAATCGAAGACCATCGATATTATGAAAGATAAATAAGACACTTCTCCAAGTTTTTGGCTTGTGTGTCTCCCCAAACTTCAGATATTCATCAAAATGTTTCGCAGAAATTTACGGATCCGTGGTACACCAATTATATGACGGCCGGAAAATAGTGTAGACATGAAACATGAAAACGATCTACAAAATTATCACAGTTGTAAATATTGTTGCCAATCGATTCCAGATCTTGTGAAAATCTTTTTACAATGCTTTCTGCCTTCCTAGATCCTGCCTCTGTACAAAAGAATGAATGACTTTTTTAGATGACAAAGTATCTTTTGAAAGAAACTGTATGAAGTATAAAATTGAGGTTATTTTGCCGCATGATTCGGTACTGATTTACTTATAGTTGTGGAAAGATCAAAAGTTAATGCATGTGAAACTTCTCCTAAGTTTAGTGGCGAAAATTTCGGACATTTGCGAATGTAAACGTGAATTGCATGCTGCGTCATTCTGCGTATGTTTTGTCTAAACTAATTCTCAAGCTTTCTGAAGAATTTGAAATTATGCTTTCCACTTACACTGTTTACTCGTTACAAAACTTTTGCGGCCTAAAATGGAGAATTTGAGTGAACTGGTGGGTTTTGCGTTGACTGTTACTACGCTTGACCAGCGCCAAGCAGATTTTCACCCAGAAATTTGAATCGCCCGGCTTCCAAATCGAACACCAAATAAACAGAAAGGTTGATGCTTCTTCTTGTGGCATTCAATCGAAGATCCATTAAAATCCAAGTGGTAACCACCAAATAATTTTCAAGAAATGCAGCTTTCGAAGCGACCAGCGTCGGACTTGGCTGGTCTGGCAAGGAACAGCAAGGAGCAGCAGTCACGCTGTTTGCTCCACCCTGATTGGATACATTCTTTACAATCATCCAATCAGCGTGAAGTAACAGCGTGACTGCGGATGAGCTTTCAGAATGTCACAAACGGTATTAACGCAAGTCGTTCGAACACAGCGTAAAACACTTTTCAAGGAGCTAGGATTTAAACATCTAACAAGCACTTTCGTCAGTTTAACGGAGGAGTTTCAGTGAACATCAATTGAAAACAGCATGGTACAAAATATCTTGTTGCAATAAATTAATCGTGACGTGATGCGGTCGCGATCAACGGCCGTGAATACTCGATGAAAGGTTTTCGCATGAGTGAACCGTTCATTCTGTGTCGACCTCAGTACGTGTTTCAAAACAGAAAAGTTTTTAAGCCCATTAGCCTTTGGCAAAATACTCTAATCTAGTCGCTCTTGCTGACTATCCCTCCACGATAATTCCTAAATGACATTAAAACATCTTCCACATAAACTCCACTAGCAGCACTTCACTTTCCAATGGAAACTACTAGTTATTATATTTTTTACCATTGGGAGCTCGAAGTTAACTGCGTTATGTAAATAGTCGGGGAGGTTTTAGCGACTTTCATAATGAAATCAAAAGCATCCACAACGATTTGACAATGCAACACAATGCGTTGAGAGCGATCCACAACGGGTTGACAACGAAACACAACGCATTGACAACGAAGCACAACGGGTTGAAATTGTGACACAATGCGTTGACAACGAAATACAACCCATTTACAATGCATTGACAACGAGTTGCAACGCGTTTTCAAGACACAATGCTTTTGCGTTGACTTTTCTTATGCCGGGTTTTCGCAAATAGGGTCACAAATGAAGATAACACAATTATTGTCAGTAATTAACATGTCTTACATTTCTTTAACAAACTGACTTTTAGGAATTGTGGCATTCAGAACCAATGTCTTTGGTGCAGAGTATTATTTTTAACTGTATAACTAAAAAATGTGCAATACACTTATTAATTTTTTACTACAGCTAGAGAGAGTGTAACTGGTTTATCACTTACCAGAGGTCATTGGTCTATGAACAGGGCTGTTTGCGTGGGCAGCCGGACCAGACTCAACAGCAGCAGAGGATAATCCTGCCCTCCAGACAATTCTGATCAGAACAGATGCAAGGTAAAGAGTCTGTCGTGTGTGTGCCATTGGAGGCAGTTTGGAAACCAGGTCCAGCAGGTACAAGATAGAGGGCATGTCCATGTGTTTAGTGAGCACTGTAAGCAGGTCATGAACATAACGGCTCGCATGTTTGAGCTAAAAATGAAACAGAGGACAAGTTTGAATATTAAACTCAGCAAAAAGCAAAAATGGTACTTCATTCGAATTTCCGAATGGGGTGGTAAACTCAGAGAAATGTCGGTGGGTTGGACCATCCAAGAAAGCAGACTCCAAAGCTCCTTACTATAATTATACTCAGTTCTTCTAACCAATATGACTTTCAGTATCAGGTAACAACCATCTGTCTAATGCCGGCCAGGAGCAGTTTGTGCCACCTCTCAAATTACACTTTACTCTTCTGCTGGCCTCACTATCTTACCCTTCGGTGTCCAGAAATAGCTTAATGCTCATCTTATCCCAAATTTAAACACCCTGGGTACTAATTCAAGGGTTAGTACCATCCCCAAAGTATTAGCGAGAGTTAGGTGACCCTAATTGCCAAAGCTAAAAATTAACTCCTAACTCATCTTTTATTGTCTTTCAGTGAGCAATTTTTAGGTGATAAGAATGAATAAGTGGATCGACTCATTATAATCTTGATTTAGAGCCAGATTCTCACAAGAGGCTTCAAAGCAATTATATGGAGTTCTAAGAGTGGTGAGATTTACAAGATTATCAGTAATACCTGTGCTGCAAGCCAGATACAGTCCAAGTGAGAGGTTGTCAGGCAAGTTTCCCGAGCTAGATAGTTCAATATGATCTGAGACTGTTTAAGAAGCTGCAATGCAAAAGAATTACCAGGGTTACATGACACAAAATAAAAGTACTACAGACCACCCAATGTCTACATCAACAACAGTCTCCTAAAACGTACAGTGTATTTAGCTGTGTTGCTTAATGGTGCTCGGACCTACAACACCCTACCGAGAATCATTAGACAAGTAGATACCCTCAGTGAATTCAAAATTAAGCTAAAGTGCCACTTTAAACAGTAACACCTGTGTTACATGTTATCTTAACTTAATTAATTGTCTAATTTTATTGTTCCAATGTCTTTGTTTTTGTGTTTTGTCAGGGCTCCATTTAAACTAGCTCTGCTAAATTGGATGCCCCTGGATAAATAAATAAATAAATAAATAAATAAATAAATAAAAAATGAACATACAGTAGTAAGGAGCTACATCAAATGCTGGATACCCTACAACATGCTTTCGAGTTTGTCAATAATTTTTATAAAATTACATATTAATCAACTTGTTAATAAATTTGTTTCAATCCCAACTAGACACAACCATTTTAGTTTATTATTACTTTGATGTTTTCTAGCTAAACAAATTTAATTACCAGATGTATTTTTTGGGGGGATTTCTTTCAATTTTTTGCATACATGTGTACAATTAAATTGTGACATGGTAATCCAATGGATAATTAACATTAGTATATACTAAAACAGTGGATAGTGTTAAACGCGCGCGCTGATTGGCTCATCAAACTCCAGATCTCCTGTGCTATTTACCTCCAAGCAACTCAAGAGAAAATGGCGTCCCAGTTTGCAGCTGTGACAAGTGAAGAAATCATCCAAATTAATTTTTGTGGTGTATATTATCTCACTGTTTTAGTATACACTAAAACAACTATTCACCTCAGTGTCGGTGACTAGCGTTGGGTATTTACCTCCTTGCTTCGCGGCTCGATAAATATCCACCGCTAGCCACCTCCACTTCGGTGAATAGTTGTTAGTTATTTGGTAATAGTTAATCAACAATATGTAAAAGAATCCCTAAAAATATCTGACAACACTTGAATAAAGAGTCACCTCAACATGCAGATTTGGACCAAACAAATGTTCCACGAGTTTGTTCTCAATCAACCATTGAGAAAGTTCTGTGCACAAGCTGTAGTACAGACAAAATCAAGAAAGTGTTACTGTTATTGATAACAATTCTCAATAAAATTATTCTCTATTTTATTACTACAAGCTATAGTTACAATGAAATTATTTAATAACAAAATAACCATTAATAATGGAATTAATATTTGTCATAGGTACATTGTTGTACATGTACACGTCTGGGACAGAAACCTTATTTTACCTTTTTCCAAAATTTGTAAAATACAGGATTTAAATGAACAAAATGGAACAAATTCTATACCATTGCCTGTCTATTTCAGCAGCTGGGTCTGTTTGGAAGAGGTCCATAAACATGTGAACCTGGTTCTGAGGAAAATGAGTTGTAAGCAAGTCAGTTTATACCAAAGATTAATCATTAAAGTTGTTTTTGCACATTACAGGTATCCATGGTACATGTAGATAATCTTACAAGCGACTAATAGTATCTTTAAACAGCTTGTTGGCAACTGCAGTTTGATAAATTGTTACACATTAATTTCTCAAACTCATTAATAATTCATCAAGTTAAAACAAAGAAAATCACAAGGGTGAAGGAGGTTTGGATACCCGGTCTTAATTAGCATAGATTTTGACGATTTTACTTCTCCATTAAGGCCATATTTCCCTCAGAGGGAAACTTTGGACTAGATGATGATGATGATGATGATGATGACTTCTCTGTTTACTCTTTAGTTTTTGTTTCAATTGATATATCAAACACTTGAGAGTGTTTCATTGGC
The DNA here is from genome assembly GCA_019787425.1 of Platygyra sinensis. Lineage (NCBI taxonomy): Eukaryota > Metazoa > Cnidaria > Anthozoa > Scleractinia > Merulinidae > Platygyra > Platygyra sinensis. The sequence continues at coordinate 29,500 of JAHPZR010056173.1, read as the reverse complement.
TATCCAAACACCTCAAATCCTGTCAAAAATACTCCGCTTTGCGTCGTATTTTCAACTCTCTTGTCTGTGTTTGGATATCCTGATGAAACACAGTCTCTCGTGCTTGATTTATTTCATCAATGTAAGCTGACATTATATACTTTCAGAGTGCTTACAAATACAGTAAACTGTCCTGTTTTTCTGAAGTGACAAGGCCAGCACATAAACTTTGCTTATTTTACAGCCTGGTTATCATAACTATAAAAAATTAATTATGTTCAGTGGACAGCATACACGTATATCGCATGATGTCTCTTCTGATTGAAATTTAGAAAACCAAGTGGAAAACCAAGTCGATTTCGCCATTCTGAAGGTGATACCAATTAAAGGTGCACTTTGTTTGGGGAACTGTTGCACGCATATAACAAGTTACAGTGTACCTACATGTAACGTGTAGCACTTCTTCAAAAGAGGAATTACTTACTGTTATTTGACTCAAGCCAGCAAGTCCGACTGTCAATGTTGATGAAGTAAAATATTTAAAAGCCAAGTCCAAGCTATCCCTGTAGAGAAAATTGACCATCACCAATTCAGTGTTATGGCCTCTAATTTTAATGACAATTTTGAACGCTTCATTGAAAAGCAGTATCATTACGAATGACTGATATGAGATAGCATAACTTTTAACTTGGTTATAATGAATAAAGCCGTGGGATTTTCAAACATGCCTTAAACCTTAGGACAATCAATCATACCAATAGGCAATTTTATGTGGTTTGACAAAAGTTTAAAATTAATTGTCTGTAAGTGTATTTAGCACTACTGTTAAATGCGCAAAAAAGTGAAATAATGATTATTATTTATTATTATCAGTAAGCTGTATGTTATTTGTCGAGATAAAAGCTAGCTCAAGAGTCACAAACAACCTTGAATGTTGTCTGACATGCCGCTAATAAGAAATCAGCCCTTGAATACATTTCGTTTACATGAGGACCTACAACTAAAGCTTCATACTTGTCACAGATGGGTCCAGATTCAACAGGTCCCTTCACAGCACTCCACATGGAGTCCACCATGATGCGACCATCTGGCTGCCGCAGATCTTTATCGGTCAACTTACAAAGGTATCTGCATGTGCAAGATATCAATTGACAAGAATAAAAACATTACTCTGGGTGTCTAAATTATCATGATTCTTTTTTTAACCCTGGTGTCTCACCAAGTCATAACTTGCACACATGAACTGCCCATTTGCAATCAAACTCAGAAAAGCGTGAACAACTGAAATATGTCTGGAATGTTTATTATGTTAAGACCAATCACCAGTGAGATCTTCAACAACAAAAACCACAGAAACCAGATGAGTGTCTATCGGTCATGGAAAAAACATTTTTTGTTTCAAAAGGTCTCAAAATAAATCCACTATTTTGGTTACACAAGAAATTACTATTTTTGCTGTTACAGGCTATTTAAGCTCTAGTGAAGAGGGTTTGAAATATGGCCAAAAAATCCTATTTTTCACAAACCAATGCAATGTGCCAGGCCAATGTGACTGGCTCGGCACATTGCAAAATCAGTACTTTCATAATAAAGTATTTCATATCATTATTTTGACAACAATGAAAAGGACAAGTAATATCGATGGAAGTGGAAGACTACATGTAGCCCATTATACTGTAGTTTTGTAATGTGTTAATCAACTGCAAATTTATTTGGGAATGAGCAGGGGAAAATTTCGGTGTTTCCTGCTAATTGCAAACTTAGTAAACATCTAAATTTGTCATCAATGACCTTTCCAGGGTCTTCAGACAACCAAATCACTGGGTGTCTGAAGGTGGCCCAAGGTATTGTAAATTGAGACACTAGTTTAACCAAATATGATATTGAGGTCAGTGGAACCACCAAAATTAACCGTCGCTTCGCTTGAGTGACTGTATGCATTGGTGGGATTCTTGTTTCCCAAAATTCCTCAAACTAAGTATTGGATGTGGCTCGAGATACAAAAGGATAGCAAATATTTA
>JAHPZR010056173.1:0-22500 GCA_019787425.1 Platygyra sinensis | reverse complement strand
TACTGGAATTCTAGTCAGACTAAGACACTTCGTTACAACTGAAACCCTTTTTTTGTGCCATTTCTATCCTACGGGATTTGTGTATGGGATCGCGCAGGCAAGTTATACATTAGCGAGCTACTTCACCCCAAAACCTAAAAGAAGAAACGACGGAACGGCGAAACGGCGGAAAATTACCCCGAATCCTAGACTTGGAAATGACGGAAAATCACCCCAAATCCTAAAAGACGGAACGGCGAAATCACCCTAACTTCTAAAACATGATATTTGGAAAGATTTAGCTACTTCGTCTATCAGAGCTCGATCTCTTCGCTAAGTCAAATGAAATTCACGGATACAACACGAGGCATGTGGTAAAACGAAATTATCTCCGGAAATAAGTTAAACTGGAAAATTTCAAACGTTCTTTTTCGAGAACTGGATCGATATTATGGAAAATCTAAACCACTATCTAAGAAAAAATATTCGAGGATTTTTATTTGAAACCCTTTCTGATAGGGAAGACTATGTTCAAGTCTACACCTTGACTCGAACTCTTGAATTTAGTGCCTGATTTTTTTCAACTCATCGCCTTTAGCTTAACTCTCGTTAGTCACAGTTCCTACATGTCCTAGTAACAATAATATGTAAATGATAACCAGGCAAAGCTACAATTGTAGTTCGTAATGCTACTGATAAACATTTTCGTAAATCTTTGTCTTTATAGTTGGATAGTAAGTTTATGGCAAATATAGATGTGCATGACCCGCCTGGATTAGCCTAGTACCCACAGGTTCATCTGTCATTTAACAAATTGAGGTCAGTTTTTTATGCGTCTGTCCTGTTATTGATCATGAATTTCGTCATAACATTGTCAAAGTAGCTGTGGATCCACGAGGTGATAGCCGAGTGGATCCGCGACTACTTTGACAATGTTATGACGAAATTCATTGTCAATAATAGGACAGACGCATTAAAAACTGACTTCAATTTGTTTTTTACGATAACAAATTGTCGAATTGCCCGCTCTCGCTCGCTGACGTGTCGCATGAATTTCAAATTTATCTGTCTGTTCGCATATGGACAATAAAATTTAACCAATGAGCGCGCGTGAATTTCTGCAGTTATCTTAAAATATATATTCAAGTTGCTCACTTAATTATTTTTAATAATAAAGTGTAGGTGTAACACTACTCATTAACCTTAAATTCATGTAAAATTATTGAAAACAAGAATAAAGTTTTGTAGTTGTATGTATATTACGGCCTGAACGGGAAAAGAGGACTGCCTCTGGAGGTAGTCTACAGTTTCCGAACGGTTTTCCCAAAAAAATCATCACTTTCCATTTGACTTTCAACCGAAATTTTTGGATTTTTTTTGCTAAACACTCAAGGCTGGTAAAGTACGAGCTTACGTGGTGTGGCTTTCAAAAGGGGAGTGGTGGGGACGAGAAGCGAAAACGAGAAGCTCCCTCACCTCCGATCACCTGTCGCACTTCTCGAGTGCTGCTGACAAAGTACATCAATAAAGAATGAGAAACTTAACAGAGCTTAGAACCACGCGGTAAAATTCAAAGTAAAAGTTTACTGATGAAGAACAGGAGTTCATTGCTGAAAGAAATTTGTCCCATAGTAGTAACTGAGTGATAACGGTCATTAATGCAAGTGGCAGCCGTTACACTACTTGAGCAGAGACCTGCAAAAAATTTCAGGCTCTGAGCGGGATTCGAGCCCACGACCTCCGCGATGCCGGTGCAGTGCTCTCCCAACTGAGCTATCAAAGCCACACGAGAGCAGTCGTATATGGGTTAGCCCTTTATATGGAGACGTTTAGACTTGGCCCAAGTACAGTAAAGACTGATGAAAGTAATAGACCTTTTTCGCTTGTACATTTTGTTTTCCCAATACAGATCATGTGATGATACTCCGGAGATTTGATCCTTTGTCTTGTTCATTAAAAAGAGTACATGCAGACATATTCATGCTTGCATGTACCCTTTTTAATGAACAAAACAAAAGATCAAATCTCCTGAGTATCATCACATGATCTGTATTGGGAAAACAAAATGTACAAGCGAAAAAGGTCTATTTGTCCCATAGTAGCAACTGAGTGATAACGGTCATTAATGCAAGTGCGGCCGTAACACTACTTGAACAGAGACTTGAAAAAGATTTCAGGCTCTGAGCGGGATTCGAGCCCACGACCTCTGCGATGCCGGTGCAGTGCTCTCCCAACTGAGCTATCAAAGCCACATGAGAGCAGTCGTATATGGGTTAGCCCTTTATATGGGGACGTTTAGACTTGGCCCAAGTACAGTAAAGATGAAAGTAATTTGTCCCATAGTAGCAACTGAGTGATAACGGTCATTAATGCGAGTTCATTGCGTTGAGACTGAGTGATGTGAGAGCGGTTTTGGTGTGATAACTACTGAAGTTTTGAAATTTTGAAACCTTTACTTTCGTTCGTATTTCTTATCTTAGGCTGTTTTCGTTTCCCTTATCTTTTTTTTAAACGTGTATTTTTAATTGTAATCAGATCACCGGTTTATACCAGCAAAATCCTTCGATTTTTGCTGATCGGTCTTTCTGTATAAATAAAGATATTATTATTATTATTATTATTATTATTATTATTATTATTATTATTATTATTATTATTATTATTATTATTATTATTATACAAATGAGAAATAAAACAATGTATAAAAAGAGTGATTGAAATTTATTGGTTTGCATGGTTTGAACGTATGGAGGGTTCACCCATACGGTTGTTCAGCGCCGTAGCTAGTAACAGGCCAACCGAGGCACTTGCCTTGGTCATTTCTTTTGCTTTTGTTGTTTATAGTACCTAATACCTAGGAAGAGAACTCAACCATGGACTGATTGCCTCAGTCATAAGTTATTCATAGACATTGCCTCAGTCAAAATTTTTTTCTGGCTACGGCCCTGTTGTTATGCATCCCGCAAACACAGGAACCCGACAGGTCTCGATTTACGGAGGAAGAATATTCACAAGAATCAGTTTCCAGCCTAAAATCGACATAATATGTACTTATATTATTTACTGAGTGGGAGGACCGGACGGGAAACTACTATTTGGCTCGAGGTCAGGACGTACGTACCGAGTGCAGCGAGGTCGTGCGTCCTGACCGAGAGCCAAATATTTTCTCGCCCGGCCTGACCTCAGTCAGCCAATAAGCATTTTATCATATGACCACTTTTTTTTCACTCTCACTTTTTTTCGGTGGAACGAGGCTGCATCGGGGCCGTTCGCATTTCTAGTAGGGCCGTACACGTTTTCCCGGCCCTATCACTTCGACGCGTACGGCCCTCATACGGACCTTTTTTCTTATGGTTTTCCAAGGAAATTGCTCGCGGGGCCGTACGGGTCATATGATAAAAGCTGAGAATACTCAGCCTGGGCGGGAAAAAAAAAGTCACTACAAGTGCAGGTATCCAGCTAAAAGCGTCAGGGCTTGAGATTGTTAGAACCTCGAGCAAGAGTATCGAAAGAGTAGCTAGAACTTTATAAATACACATAAATTCACAGCTCCGCGAATTCTCGACGACGTTGCAGACAAATTTCTACGCGAGTACATTTCTGTGAGTACGTAAAGCAAGATCGGTACAGAGACCCTGAAAAAATCGTTGGGGCAGCCAAAATTTCACTTTAGTGCGCACGAACAGTAACACCAGAGCGTGGACATTTCAGTCAGACGTACATTTGCTGTATAGAGCGGTTTTCATTTCTACGCTACATGATTGGCTTAAAAAATTCGCGCCACTTTTTCATCCAATCAGAAGTACAACCAAAACCAATCGTGACGCGTTCGCATGCATTTTCCCGCGCTTTGCGTCAGCTACCTTAAATTACTTCGAGTTTTGATTGCTTCACTGTATTGTCTGTGCTCTTTGTGATTGGCTAGAGTAATTACTTTGGCTTTGGTTTTACGACAGTCAATTGAAAACTGTTCTATCAGTGTCCAGCCTGACGAAGAGCGGGAAAGCCCAGTCTGTTCGCGCATAGTTACTACTTTTTGTTGTAAATTTGGGCGTGGCTGAAGCGGGAACTTTAAGGCGATATCTTAGGGCGTTAAAATCTCAGAATCCAATTTTTTTTCTTAGAATACCTTTTTACACAGTATAGAGCTACCATAACTATAAAAACCCTGTTGGCGGTATAGACACTTTAAACATTCCCTGAAGAAGTCAGGCCCCAACCATACGGTCAGCCTTTCTGAGTTCAGTTTCTTCAAGCTTTTAGGTTGTCAACTAACCAACCATGAAATCAATCCTTCTTGGTGGAGAAAGGTGACAAAAAAGTAAAATTTACTTATGTACCTTGCCAAAAAATGACCAGGGCTAATTCCCTCAGATTCACACCAGAGTAGCATTCTATTCAAAATCTGGTACCTTGTTTATGTTTTCCGGGTTGTCAAAATAAGCCGGCAACTGGCGCATTTCACCAGCTATTTTGAATACTGCGCCGGTTACTCCGAATGTTAGTAGGTCAGTTCTGAGCATGATATTGGAGAAATAAAATGGAAATGGCCACCTACTTTTTGGATGGAACCTCCTACTCAAAAACCTACTGACAACCCTGCTGTTTTGTTAGAATGAGTGAAATTAAACTGAAATCTTGCAACACAACAAATTTTATTTTTTATACCACCTATAAAAAATCTACAAGTAAATTCAGTCTAAATAGACTGAAAGTGATTTGTTCACTTGATATGCAATTCCCAACTAAATTAAAACTAAATATTCAACTTGCTTTAAAAGAGTTACATTTGGTATTTGGCAACAAGCAAAGTTCACTTTGTAATGTTCTAAATAACTTCCCAGTCAGCACTAAACAATATTTTGATAATAGTGCTAAAATAATAAAGTTGTACATGTATATTAAATAAAATAATGGAAATATTCTATTTCAAGTGATAAGATGTAAAACAAATCATACTAGGTTATTTTAATTGAAACTATTTCTCCCAATTTCTAATCTCGAACATTCAAATTAGAATTCTAACAATGATTGGATTTCCTTCCTAAAAGTAGTTGAGCTAATTGGCATCTTGAGGTCTCTGCGTGTCTGAATCACTGCTATTACTGTTGATCTGCGGTTGTCTCTCGATCCTTGCTTTCTGCATAGTCTCAAGCATGTCTTTCATTCTAGACTGAAGAGAATCATTCCAGTTTTCCAGCTTGTCAAGACAAGAATTTATTTGATCCAACTCCTGATCAAGGGCCTCGTACTCTGAAACAGAGAATATTTATACAACATCAATATTGTACAGCCAATACAATACATCAATACTGTACAGCCCAACTAGACAAATATGTGAATTTTTTCTACCAGCGATGTGTTGCTCCAGGACAACCGCTGTGGGGCTGTTTTTTTTGTGAATGTGTGTTTGGATCCACATGCTTTATGTACATGTCATTAGTATGGAGGAGATGATTATTAATTGGCCATAGAACAGCATAACCATCCTCATCATTCAAATCTTCTCTGGGGTTCCAAAATTTAGCTAGCTCTAGCAACTCAAGCAGGAATCTCACAGGGATATCACTCAAGAAAATAAACCAATTCAGGTGTCACAATCAGATCAGGACAAATATCTTTTTGTGAGCCCAAGACTAGTTTCATTAGCTTTACAGAAGGAACATCTGAGAAAGTGCAATAAAAATGATAAATGAAGCCCTATGAAACTTGCAGTAAAAATTCTATGTGACAGATAGTTTTTTTTAAGGACCGCTTGCCACGCTCAGTGTAGTAAGCTATCTGTGGCTGGACTTCAAGGGTTTGTATAAATCGGGGAGGGGGCTTAACAAAGTTAAATACAGGGAGGCTCCGCCCCGAGGTCCAACCCCTTACCCTTATATACACCATTTTGGCAGAAAAGGTACCCCTTTCACATATCTACTTTAGAACACTGTGCCCCCTTTCTATGCCCTTGTAATGAAGTTAATGGACAATATTACAGGAGAATATCAAACATTACCAAAAGAAATGTTCAGCAACCGATTTCCCTACCCTTTTATATACCTCAACTTGTGAAATCCCTTCCCTTTTATATACCTGAAGCCTGAAAAAGGTATCCATTTCAGGCGGAGTACCCCCCTCACTCCTGGGTATAAACTAATAGTGCAGTTGTACAAGCTAATCTCTATAGTACTGTCATCATCATCTTCATTAACCATAACCCTAAGTGGGTATTGGGCCAGACACTCTCCTTCGCCATGTCACACAGTCACGAGCAGCCATTGATGCCATGCTCCATGATCCAAAACCCAATGCTGTCCTTTCTTTTTCTGCGATTCTCTGCCAAGTCTCTTTTGGTCTGCCACGACTTCTTCTTCCCTCTGGGACCCACGTTAATGCTGTCTTGGGATGCTTAGTTGGGTCCATTCTGAGAGCATGACTGTGACTTCCAGCGCCGCCAGAAGATTTGCTTACTGATGGTACTGATGTTAGCCCGCTTTCGAATCTCCTCATCTGATATTTTCATAGGCCAATAGATCTTCATAAGCCTTCTCAGACTCTTATGTAGAAATACGTCTAGCTTGGCCGCATCCCTTTCAGTCATACGCCATGTTTCACAACCATACAACAGAACAGCTATAACGTTGGACTTTAAGATCTTCAGCTTAGTTTTCAATTTCAGTTGAATGCTCTTCTATATGTTTCTAAGTTTACTGAATGCTGCTCTGGCTTTTCCAAGTCTGCTTTTGATGTCTTCGTCTGAACCCCCCTTCCTGGGTCACTGTTCCTTCTAGATAAACAAATTTCGACACCGTTCCAGTTCCTTTCCATCGACCTGGACCTTTCTGTCTGCGGTGTTGTTCCAGCACATCATCATGGCCTTTGCTGTGTTTATCTTGAGGCCCGTCATTTTTGCATAACGTCCCAGGTTGCTGACTCTAGAGTGGCTTCTACTGCTAGAGATCAGTGCTAGGTCGTCGGCAAAGTTCTATAGTACTGTAGTTTAACATAATTATTGTTATAAACATTTCATGTCGAGCACACCAAACACGCCAGTCTAACGTGGTTTACAGAAAGTAAAGCAAGTATTCCATGATGTAAAATACTGGCAGATTTCCAAAAGTGAAAGTGATGAGCGCAGCATTTCACATTTCACTCATGTTAGCTTGTTCTTGTTTCACCTTACCACAAATGAAAGAATTCAGCATTAGTAATGCTAATTACCTTTCTCGTCTTCATCGGTTTCTCCGTTCTCCATTGTATGTTCTTCCACTTCCGCTTTTCCGTTCACATCATCGAACCCGTTTTCATCAGCCATGATGGACTAGCAAACCACCACATGACTGTTACACCACGTACTTATACATTCTTTGTACGAGAACAACTGGGTACGACTGTTCCGTGATGCAATTCGCGCCCATTCCTCTTCCTGTCGCAACTTCAACAAGAACTGAAAATTTTACTCGTCTACCGGCTCTGCGAGTTTTAGTTGTTTTTAACTGACATCGGTATGGCTAAATGGGGCGAAGGTGATCCGAGGTGGATCGTAGAAGAGAGAGCTGACGCTAAAAATGTGAATAATTGGCACTGGTAAGTGATATCATATCATATCGACTGTTCCTAACCTGATCAAAACTTGCTGCACGTGCAGTGGCTAGTATATAAATTTAACTCTTGACATTGAACCGCGTTAAAGCGTAAACTCCTTTCGTGTTTTATAACAGGACAGAGAAAAATGCAACTCCTTGGTCCAAGGAAAGGCTGAAGACACTATTAAAGGATTTAGAAATCGAAACAGATAAAGGTACGTAGATTTACAAAGATGAATGACTTTGTTTCGATTTCAGTTTTGAGATAATAGCCTCTGGAACTCCCTGATTTTTTTTCTAGATTCAAGCGAAACGAATCGGGGTTAACTTGCAGTAATATTAGTATGCATTGTGATTGTTTCTGATAGAATTCGAAAATATTATTTGTAAATAGTGCTTGCATGCGTGCTTTGATTGATGATGCCCCATGTAAGTTAGTTATACTCTTCTAAATTTAAATAACTATATTCTTGATTCTAATCTTAGTTTCTCTTAAGAGCACCGCTTATCCTTCTCACTACATTTGAAAAAGATAGAGAATGAATTTTGTAGGTCAATAATGTTTATATTAAGTAATTAAATAAAGGTAAGTGCACCTTATTTTAGCATGCATGTTAAGTTATGAATAGTGTGACCTACCAACTGCCAATATCCTTGACTAAACTGTTCTGTATGTGATCCAAATTTATTTTAATTTGGGTACATATACTTGACTACTCAAGGAAGAAGAGCATGTAAACTGACCTTGCTTAATTCTTCTAACAAATTGCAGGAAAAGTGAAGATAACTGATGTTCGCAAAATTGATGGTGAAGCTTATGCCAAGTAAGTCTCTGACCACCGGTAGTTCCCAGGTCAATCAAAAGTAGATGACTTTCAGAAAAAAAAAAATCACTGTGTACCTTATGATAATGTTACATTATCAGCCAGCTACTCTGCTGGTTTTTTTCACTGATTCTTTAGAAATGGAAAATGCAGCCACAACACCTGCTTGCAAACTTTGTTAGAAAACTGAATTCTGTAAAAAGATACATGTAAAATTTATTGCTGCATTTGGCAATCTTTGTTGAAGGCCTTTTCAAACTTTATGGATGAGTTAAGCTAAAAAAATATTGTTATAGATTATTGTAAAGTAGTTTCTAGAAGTTTCTAGAAGTTTCTAGAGTGCACATTCCAGAACTTTCTAGAATGGTCTTACTAGAACATTTTTACTGCATTTTAGAAAACAACCCTTATAAAATGTATATGCACGCTGATTGGTTAATAAACGTTTTTCTATAAGTTGTAAAAATTTTGGAGAACTCGAAAAAGCTGTGGAAACACTTGCCTGCAGCTTGTGTTCCCACAGCATTTCTCGTTCTCAAACACGGCACATGTTTTCATGATGTAATGTTGTACAAACTTGTACTGAACATTGATCGGCATGAGCTGTAAGCTGTTGGCACAACCCAGTGGTTTTGTTTTGTTGGCCGAGTCTGGCTGTTTAGAGGAGCAATGTTAAGAGAAATTTGAAAAGAGAAGCTTAGTCAGTCCTGGGCTTAAGTTCTAAGATTGATAAGTAACTTAATAGGTTATAATAATTGTTTAATTTATTTAAAAATGTCTCCTTTGTTAGTATTGCAGTATAACTTTGTTACATACAGTTTATAGGGGTATGTTGTGGTGTATCTAAATATTGTACTGTGACACATCATACATGTACATGGAAGTGTTAGACATTCTCATGGCAGCATGGAGCATTAAGCCTAAGGATAAAAAAAATTCTTGTGCTACCTGAAAACCCACAATGTAGTTGATTATATTTGAAGCTTCAAATTCACTGAGTTACAGTATGTTCTTGGTGTTTGGACATTTCCAGTTTTATGGTTCCCTAGTTAATGTTCATACGTTCCAGTTGCTTAAAGGGGCTCAGTCACGTTTGAAAAGCTTAGCTAAACTTTTCAAATTCGTTGTTTGCAATCCGTGTCAATCTTCTTCATCCTTAACCATCCTTGTTCCTTTATGGTTTATTATTATCTCTTTGATGTTTTTCTATCTTTGTAAAGTGTTATTTTTAGGTTTCCTTCAATTTAACGGTTATTTTTTCGATGTTCAAAATAACTCAAGATGCCGTGACTGAGCCCCTTTAATATAATAGGAAACCTTTGTAACTCTGCACTTGACTGTATATATATCTGTAATCTCTAAACATTTTTCCTAAGAGGTACTCTCCAAATGTCATTTTTTTATTTTTAACTATTACTTTTTTTTAACTCTTCCCTTTTCAGCAACAGAAAAGCAAAATTGATATTTTTCTATGAATGGGTAATAACATTAGATTGGTCAGGTGAGTATTAGTCATCATTACTGGTAAACATTTAAATACTGTTTATGAACATTAATTCTTTTTACATTTAGTTTTTGTGTATTTTTATGTAGCGAATAATGGTGTCAAGTACAGTAAGGCTGCGCAAAAAGTTTACTGTGGCTCAGAAATTACCATACAAGTCATGAAAATCTGCTCATAAGTAGTCCACATTTTCTCTATTTTAATTTAGAGCAGGTTTACAGCTGTTTCGAGAAAGGTTGTCATACAAATGGGGAAAGCTTATGCGACAATGTTGAAAGTTATTATGGGGTAATGGTGGTTTTTACGGTTGCTTGAGCGAGCCTCAAGATGTTTCAGCATGTGGAAGGAACAGCACAAGCACATCTATTCATTCTTTCTCGTTCCTTGTTGCTGAATAGCCTTAAACCTCAATCAAGCAAAGCGCTAGCCTAATGCTTACTACCCATAATACCAATCAGCATTGTCGTGTACGCTTTTACACTTTAGTGGGACAACCTTTGTCGAAATAGCTGTATACTAAAAGCAATAGTGTTGTCACACATGGCGAGTCAATTGGCCATTGTAAGCAAATTGGATTTCTGTTTAATTTTCAACAGGGACCATGACAGATAGTGATAAAGTATGGAAAGGAAAGATTGAGATTCCAAATCTTAGTGAAGAACACGATGTAGAGGAAGTGAATGTGAGTTTTATTTCTTTGTCACCAATAAGCTTTTATAGTCTCGGAATGGTTTTGATGATTGACATTTTTTTTTTCATCACAGGTGCTGGTGACAGTTGAAAAGACCTCAGACGAAAGTTATCAGTTGAAAGACATGGTGAGATCAGTTGGTGCAGAATTAATAAGGGAAAAGCTGTCACAATATATCAAAGAACTCAGGCAAGGTACATGTATCAAAATTGGTGCAGTGTACAGTCTGTCAGCTTTACATGTTGCAACATGATAGATAGCAGAAACTGATTTACATGAATTGTACATGTTGCTGCTGGCCAGTAGAAGAACTGTAAGTTGTCATTTTAACCACATAGAGACTTGACTGTTGTTTTTTTTGGTGGTAAACCTTGAAGCAAGGGACTAACATACAGTTTGTTGTCTGGTGTTGATGCACAGTACATGTACTTATATGTATCCAGCCTTACATGATTGTACCTACATTGAACACCTTTAACTGTGCAGGATAAAGATCTTAAAGTGCACCTAACCCCCCCAATTTTTTTTTCGCTAAATCAAATCTACTTGTTATTCAAAGCATTTGGGCGCAAAAATTTTTGAATTTGCTTGAATCCTCGATTTTCTATGCCCTCTCAAAGTTGCGTTTGAAGTGTTGCATGACCGAGTTTTATGGAGTCTGGGGCGGCGATTGCTGATGACGTCTACCCAGGAACCAAACACAATGTTGCCTCAGTCTGCTATCTGTATTTGCTCGAGAAAATGGAAAGCAAAAATAATCGTTCCAATATATTTTGGGACTAAAACGTCCGAGTTTTGTTTAAGAATCATTTCTTTTTCATCACTGGAGTCAGAGTTGAGTTTCGAATCGAAAGACTCCGAAATAAACTTCGATCGAGGACGTTCGACACCCGGGTTCGACAACTGTGAAATCACTGCTTGGAGCTTTGAGAGCACTTCGCAATATTTGAAGCGACGACGGGGAAGACCTCTTTGTGGACGAGCTGCTTGTATATTAGGAATGGAAAGCTAGATACGAAGTGGATGAGGAAGAAAACGAAAAGCAGGAAAGAAAACTCAAGGACTGCTTTGGATGGTAAATTCATTACCTAAACACAAGGTTCCCGCGAGTGTTTATAAGCCTGTCTACAGTTGTCGTTAGTGAGAATGTATTTTGTCAAGGTATGGTTGTTCTATTAAATCCAGTTTGTAATTCACTTTCTGGAATGCTTCAGGTTTATAAGAGCGAAGTACGTGTTGCAGTTTTCGAGATGTGATGACCTCCAAAACACTGGCATCGATCCGACGATTGAAAGTCGTAGAATTGTTTGGACCTTTATTTTTGAAGCTGCTCGAAGGAAAGCGGAAGGTAACATTTCATACAATTACACAATGTTACACGTTTTAAGTCGTAACTACAAATAACCGATGTAATTTTTTCTCAATGCTTGCAGTGATTTTTGTCGGATAAGCGAACAGGATGTGCTCCCCAAGCGGTCTGCAGATAATATTATGTGGTCATATTTTCGACACTATTGCACAGAATTTTTGTCGAACTGCTGTCTTCCAAACCTTCGAAAAACTCTGTGAGTCTAACATTTTTGTTATCATGGAATGTTAAAGGATTAGTCTTCGACTTTTATCTGAATCGAAAGAGGAATAAGTGTTGGTTGGCAGCGTATAGTTGCGACTTGTTTACATATCAGTAAGCTTATATATTGGTTGTAATGCTACGCGATTGATCGCACGACTTTGCCGGATATGTTATAAATACTGTGGGATTGGAAGATATTGGTTGTCGTTAGTATCCCTACAAATTGCTGGTTGGCTTTCAGCAGAAAATTTTGAAAATGGTGTTTGAAAGTCTGCGAAACAAATTCCACTAAGAGTTCTTCAATGGTTCTCACAGTTAGTTCGCTTGTTCGACAAAATCAACCGTGGTTTACGTTTTTATCGTACTATTGACGGATCATCGCTATTAAGTTGTATAGTATATCTTTCTGTGAATCTGGGACATTGCTGCAACAGCTGATAGCACCTCTGGAAGGTGTTTCTGCACACTTTTCGAATATGTTTTGCACCATCCTCATGGAAATGAGAGGACGGTAGATATTCGATCTTCCTGGGTAGACGTCACAACAGCTGCTGGACCCATTCTCCTCAGACTCGGTCGTGCAACAACATGGCGGTGTTTTGGAGCTATTTTCGAGATTTCGTCGGGGCACAGAAAATCGACGATTTATCCGATTCAAAATTTTTTTCGCAGATGTATTTCAAATAACAAGTAGATTCGTTTTAGAGAGAAAAAAAAATGGGGTTAGGTGCACTTTAATCCTCTTAGATTTCTACAGATGTGAGTTTCAGAAACACAGATTGAGAAGAACTTTTACTTTACTCTTATATAATAAATTTGATGCATTATCTGGAGCTCATTTGTTTTCAACAATCAATGATATGAAGTTGATCATGGCAGAGTTACCAGAAGTTAATTAGGAAATGGCCAGGGGAAAAAAATTCAGTGTCAGGGAAAAGTCAATAAATTTTATTTTGAGCCAGGAAAAATTGATTTTTGAAGAAAAGTCAGGGAAAATATGGTACCATTGAAGGTTGGAGGAAACAGTTAGGGTCACTGTGATCTCAATGATTGATATTCTTTTATGATGAGTAATGAAAATTCATTGAAAACTTATCTGTCATTACGAACAAGGAGAAAGGAATTGGCTGTAAGTTCATGGTAGAAGCTGCTACTAGATCTGACATTTTCTGTCTTTTTGTCAGGGAAATTTTACTTATTTTTTTATGCTATTTTTACTGGTGAAAAGTCAGGGAAAAGTGAGGGAATTTTGAACATGTAAGCTGACACCCATTTCTTATAAATTTTTATTTATTTTTTGTGGTTGTCCTAGAATTCAGTCAAGGGATGATTCTCCCATCTAAAGACAGCCCAGTTCTCCAGAGATCCTCTTCTGAGGCACTCAAGGCTACAGTTGTCAACGCTCCTGCTGGCTCAGGAGATGGAAATAAAAACAAATGTGAGTGACTGGATATGATTACAGCATGTAGAAATAAACTTCTCAAAATGACATGTACTGAGTAGTAATAGATAAATTTTGAGTTGTTTTATGCATAATAATGTATTAAAAAATCTCAAAACTACATGTAATTATATCAATAAAACTTTGATTGCTTGTAATAATCTCACATGTCAAAATCATCTTGATATCGTTTTCAACACAAAAGGTAACAAAATTATTAATGGTGTTTTGACATCTGAATTTTTGTGTTGAAAATATTCCCCTGAGCCTTACTTACCTGAATTCAAGATCATTTCAAGTGAAGAAATACTAAATATCAATATTATAAATAAATGATGTTGAAATGTGTGATTTTGTTAGTTTTTATTCTTATGTGAGTGTTTTTGTAAAATTACATTAAATATTTAAGGTATCATGGTAGGTGGATTGACAGTGTTTGGAAATCGAGCTCCTACGCTGGCACTTTGAAAGAAAATCCCATCAATCTATACATTTTCTGAATCTTAATAGTTATAGAATACAATCATATGTTTGAAATTTTCTAAAAAGCTATGCCGCAGTGATATGAAAGGAAATATCCAGAAACACTGCTTTGCTTAAACTGGTTCGCTTCCGGACATGAATTATCAGAGTGGGGCGATTAACATTGGAAATGTTTTCTTGTACATCACCCTCAAAAGAGGTGTCAGCGATTTTCCAGATGTGGTTTGGTTTTTTTTCTACACCCTCCTAACGTTTGATATTCTGAATGCGGGTGTTTCCCTGCACTAAAGAGGCCATAACTCTGTTCAAAACGGAAGCGAAATTAAACTAAGCCAGACATCCTTTTTCGAATGAGGTGACCTGGATCATACCTGCCAATTTTCAGTCAATTCCGTTTGAAGAGGTGCGCAAACGAACCAAAAAATGTTCCTCCTTATATGCAGTTTTATTTTATCGAGAAAAAGGCGAAAAAACTTTCACAAGACTGGTATGATTAGGTGTTAAAAATCCCCTCCGCACTGACAGATGTTGGCATGGGTCAGTTTACCACAACAATGGGTCATGACAGACTTGAAATAAACAGAGCTCTACGTTGCAGTGAATTCGTCCGAGGATCGAAAAACTACTAAGAGCTTTAAACAGGTTTGTATGTAAACTGCCATGATTATTCCTTTTCCTAATGCTGTAGGCAGCATTGGTATTATGTTGTTCGAGTTTAGACTTCTTCGTTCTCCAGACATTTTTTGAAACCATGTTTTGTGAAGCCAAAAAGAGGAAATATTGGGGTCTACATCTTCTACATCTACATGTGAGCTGACTCTCTTGCTGTGGAAGTTTTGGAATCACGCCTGTTAGATCCAGCGATTCGGTGCGACTACCACTTGTTGTATTTTGACCTTCAGCTTCATTGGTGGGACTAGTGTCCTCGAGTTCCTTCAACATTCTTCTTAGTTTAAACAACACAACCCACGGTCATTCAGATCAGGAGCCAAAGATCTTGTTTGACGCTGAACCCGCTGGTTCCATCAGATTTTCGCCTCTTCAGCTTCTTTGGAGACGAAAATGGACAAGACGTTTTCTTGCGGGTTTTCGTTCTGACATAAAGAAAATTAATTATTGACAAGAAGGAAAGCTAACTTGCGATGAAACAACCAGATCGAGAACAGTTCGCATGCGAAAATAGAATATCACACCGCAATTCGCTTTACACACGACAACTGGCGGTGAATTTTAATTAGAGATGTCATAGCGCCATAAGAGGTTTAATGAGATTTAAAACTAGTTTTAATTTCTCTTAATCATAAAAAGTAAAAAAAGCTTAACTTGTGTGTGAAATATCCGGATTCTTTTGTTTTTGTTGTGTTCAATACTACAAGAATAGGCCCATATTGCAGCACAAAGCCCGAGCTTTGAGCATTGATAAGTATTCTTTTGGAGTAGGTGCTACAAGTATTTGAAGCTGTGCACCTAAAATTTCGGCAGTGCACCTAAAAATTTACACCTGGTCGCCCAAATGCTCTCAAAGCCAAAAGTAAACTTTGAGCCCTGGTTTCTTTGCAGTCGTCATCTCACCCGTGTTTTTTTTTTCTTATCAGACAGTTATGTTATCCATGTTAATCAAAGGTGCTTTATTTACTTATTTAGCTGATACAGCTCAAGTAGGCTGTCCAATCTCCACAAAAAAGCTTACAATGACACAAGAGTTTCTTACTACGGCTGAAGAACTTTATGCAGCTTTAACAGAACAAGAGGTAAATGTAATTTAGGTATTCTGAATTTTTGTTGCAACTACAGAGCTTGCAATTTTTATGAAACAGCAATGGCAGAGCAAATGCTAAGGGTAAATTTTGTATCCAATTCAGTAACAGAGCTAAGGATTAATGGTGCCAGATGCATGTACAGCTGTACATAATAATATTTTAGAAAACAGTCCTAAGAAAGCACGCGCGCTGATTGGTTGAAAATCGTGTTTGTATAACTCGATGGAGACACAGAACTAGCGCGCGCTGTTGACGTAGTGATGGCGCGAGCAAAGAGAATTTACATTTCGATAATCAAAGTTAACAAGTTGTTTTCCTTTTTCTCGTCGTGGTGTTTTCTAAAAGAAATAGAAAACATGTACATCGTGTTTCTATCGAGTTATACAAACACTCGTGAAAGTTTGGGAGAACTCGAAAAAGCTGTGGAAACACTCGCCTGCGGCTCGTGTTCCCACAGCATTTCTCGTTCTCCCAAACTTCCACTCGTGTTTGTATAACTCGATACAAACACGGTACATGTTTTCTATTTCTTAAGTATTGTATAATATACAAAAAATATTTTAGTCTTAATTGAACCAAAACCAAGCCTAACAAAGGCCTGAAAAGTTATACTTAAGGCAAACAAAATGGTAGTTAAATGAAATCCCAACTTTGGTGTAATCAATGTAAATTCTAAGCAATTAGGGCCTAATTATATAATATTTAATATATAATAATAGGTGGAGAGCCACAGACCATCAATCTTTCCATCTCATTTCAAATTCTATTGTCTTCTTGTTTTAGAGAATTGAAGCTTTCACTCAGAGCTCAGCAAAAGTGGATGCAAGTCGTGGAGGAACATTTGTCCTGTTTAACGGCAATGTTACAGGAAAATTCCAAGAATTGGTAAGGCAAAAGTTACAAAACTGATAAACAATTATTTTTCCTAAAATACTGGTGGACCATGATAGTTGAAATTGGTAACTTCAATATTCCTGTTATTTTAAACTCAAACCAATTTTCCCTTGGATTTGGCATGCATGATTTGCAATTGGCTAAACCAAACTTGGTTAATATTTCCAACTCCCTGTTTTTTGAAATGATTTTTGTTTTTTTTTTCCCTGAGGTCAACCTGTTTTATTTTTATTGAGACCTCTACTGGTAGAGTTGTAAAATGTCTACCTCATGAAGATTTACAGCATCTTGAGGAAACTGTCAATCGGGAACTCGGTGAAATTAATACATGGCTTTGTGCAAACAAGCTATCTCTTAATATTGATAAAACACATTTTGTAGTATTCCATCCTTATCAAAAAAAATAACATTACTCTATGAAAATTGAAATAGATGGCAAAACATTAAATCAGTATAAAAGTGTTAAGTACCTTGGAAGTCTCATAGACTGTCATCTTAATTGGAAAGAACATATCCAACAACTTTCCAAAAAAATATCTAGAGGTATTGGTGTTCTTTGTAAAATAAGGCATTATGTTAATGTGAAAATTTTAGTTCAATTATACCATGCTATTATTCTTCCTTTTTTCTCATACTGTTGTATAGTCTGGGGTAACACCTATGATCATAATATTAAACCACTCCAAAGAATGCAAAAGAAAGCAATCCGACTAATTACCTTTTCTGATTTTGATGCTCATACAAGTCCTTTGTTTTTTGAACTTAAACTACTAAAATTTCAAGATCATATCAAACTTCAAACTCTTTACTTCATGCACCAATTCTTTACTGGCAAATTACCAAATATTTTTGACTCATTTTTTATTAAAACGTCAGATAAGCATAACGTCAACACTCGCTTTGCAACTAGAACAACTTTTTATGTTCCAAAAATTTGAACAAACTATGGTAAATTTAATATTCGATATAATGGACCTAAATTGTGGAATGAAACAGATGAGAGATTTAAAATTCTAACTCCTCATTTATTTAAAAAAGAATTAACCAAGCATTTCCTTAAGTTCTATTAAGTTTTAGTTCGTATTGTGTGATCGTCCGGGTGAGTGTAGTTCTGAAAAGAACTGTTGTTGGTGACTGACGTTTCGACAACCTGAGCGGAAGTCATCTTCAGAGTCAAGTGAATAGTGTTTGTCAGTCGATGTTGTTATAAGTCTGGTCAGTTGAAAACGATTGGTCAGTTAAGCCATGATGTTATTGGCTGAAAGACTCGTGTAAAGTTTGTCATCAGTCATTGGTCAGTTTCGATCCGTCTTTTGTTAGTTAAAATTTAATTGTGGTCAAAATTAAGTCGGTCTGTTAGAAGTCCGGTTGTCGGTTTCGTTTTCGTCGCGGATAAGTCGTTTGTAAGGCGCCGGTAGTTGTTGACATCTGTTAAGAGGTGTTTGTTCTAAGTTAGTGTACCAGCTTTCCAGAGTCAGTCGTTGAAAATAGTTAGTACTGTAGGTTAAGCATTGGGCAGAGTCCCAGTCAATGTTGTGGTTTGTCAGTTGATGATGCACAGCAATGTGATTGTTGACATCACCATTTCTCGTCACTCGTTTGTGTTCAGTCAGTCTTGTGTTAAGGTTTCTGCCAGTCTCACCAATGTAGGAGGCCTCGCAGTCAGAGCATTTGATCTTGTAAACTGCTCCCTGTCTGTTGTTAGGTTCGTCTCGGTCTTTAACGTTCGTCAGTAAGTGTCGTAACGTGGTTGTAGGTTGTTTCGTAACGTGGTTGTAGGTTGTTGTTTCTGTTGTAAGTCTCCGCTGAACACACAAGAGGCCATCCAGATCGTCAAATCCACCTGCAGACGTCTGGTCAAAGCGCGGATAAACGACTGTCACAGAAGACTCAACTACTGCAACAATAAACTACAACAACAACTTGACAAACTTAAACAACTGTTACCGACTAACTTACTTGACACTGTTATGACAATCGCCGGCAGGCGAGCCGACAAAACCACTGACCGCGTTCGTACTGAACAAGAACGAAAACTGACACGACTTCAACGCAATAAAGACAAAAAACGACCGAAAACTGACAAAAACTGGGTCAGGAATATTTCTTCCCGTCCCTTAGACAAAACCGAGACTCACGTACTGTCCTACGGACTAAAACACTCAGTGACGCCTAAACGAATACCGACCGAGTCTATTGTATCCAGTATTGAGGCGGTTCTGTCTCGCCAACGAGACATATCAGAATCTGCCAAGGATAACATCAGAAGCAGAATTGCTTCCACGGTACAATCAGCCTCTATACCTGACAATAACTTGACGAAAGACGAACAACAAGCACTGAAACGACTGAAAAACGACAACAACATTGTTATACTACCAGCCGACAAAGGACGTGTGACTGTTGTTATGGACAAAACTGACTATTTTGACAAAATGGACGCACTTGTTAACGACAAACAAACTTACGAAGAACTTAAACGCGACCCGACGCCAGCACTGCAACGTAAACTTAACAGCAAAATACTTACGCTTAAAAAGACTGACGCTATTGACACTCAACGCTACTATCGACTGAGGTGTTCTGTACCACAGCCACCTAAACTTTACGGACTACCTAAACTGCACAAACCTGGTATACCGATGCGACCTATAGTCTCATTCTGTGGGTCCCCTACGTATCAACTGTCTAAGTACTTGACGACCATACTGCAACCCTTAACTGACAAATCTAGACGAAAACTACAATCGACGGAGAACTTTATTGACGCTATTAAGACAGTACAGATACCTGACGACTACAAACTTGTGTCTTTTGATGTGAAATCACTGTTCACCAGTATTCCACTTCAATTGGCGTTACACTGCACCGAGACCGCTATACAACAATCCACCGTTAAACTACCGTTACCGACAGAAGACATTATGGACTTACTGAACCTCTGCCTTACATCGACTTACTTTCAGTACAACGGTAAACACTACAAACAGTTACATGGAACAGCCATGGGGTCGCCTGTTTCTGTTGTTGTCGCAGAAATTGTGATGCAACACGTGGAGGAACGCGCCCTTGCAACTTGCCGACAAACAATACCGCTCTGGTTACGCTACGTTGACGACACCTTTACCGCCGTTCACAAGGACGAAATTGACGCTTTTCACGACCACCTTAACGAACAGAACGCTGACATCCAGTTTACCAAAGAAATCGAAGAAAATGGAAAACTTCCTTTTCTAGACTGTTTGGTAAGCCGCGACAACAACGAACTACGAACGACAGTGTACAGAAAACCGACGCATACCGACAGATTACTTGACGAATCATCCTATAACCCGACTTCACACAAAGCCACGACTATAAAGACTTTAACGAGACGAGCGCAACTAGTTTGTGATACACCGGACAGCTTACGTGACGAGAACAAATACCTTGAACGTGTTTTTATTAAAAACAACTACAACGCTGACTTTATTAGACGAAACATTTACCGACCTACTGAAGCCGACGCAACGAACCAGAACCCGACACATGTTACTACAGTGACTATACCTTACATTAAGGGCACTTCTGAGACCATCTCACGGATCTTACAGCCCTACAACATCCGTGTAGCCCACAAACCTACAACCACGTTACGACACTTACTGACTAACGTTAAAGACCGAGACGAACCTAACAACAGACAGGGAGCAGTTTACAAGATCAAATGCTCTGACTGCGAGGCCTCCTACATTGGTGAGACTGGCAGAAACCTTAACACAAGACTGACTGAACACAAACGAGCGACGAGAAATGGTGATGTCAACAATCACATTGCTGTGCATCATCAACTGACAAACCACAACATTGACTGGGACTCTGCCCAATGCTTAACCTACAGTACTAACTATTTTCAACGACTGACTCTGGAAAGCTGGTACACTAACTTAGAACAAACACCTCTTAACAGATGTCAACAACTACCGGCGCCTTACAAACGACTTATCCGCGACGAAAACGAAACCGACAACCGGACTTCTAACAGACCGACTTAATTTTGACTAACAATAAATTTAACTAACAAAAGACGGATCGAAACTGACCAATGACTGATGACAAACTTTACACGAGTCTTTCAGCCAATAACATCATGGCTTAACTGACCAATCGTTTTCAACTGACCAGACTTATAACAACATCGACTGACAAACACTATTCACTTGACTCTGAAGATGACTTCCGCTCAGGTTGTCGAAACGTCAGTCACCAACAACAGTTCTTTTCAGAACTACACTCACCCGGACGATCACACAATACGAACTACTGATACTCCTGGGTTCAAACCATTTACTATCTATTAAGTTTTAATACTACTGTTATATTTTGGTGTTTCTGTTATTTATTTATTTTTATTTTATTATTGTATACTTGTTTAAGAATTAATTTTGTCCATGTAATCTAATTAAGTGTGTAAAAAGTAAAATGTAAATTGCCCTTTCCTGACCTTATACCTATTTGCAATTAATAAATGGTGGTCACCCAACTAGTTTAGCTCTTTAGTTATTTTGGGTGGGTACCAGTAACTGTATGTAATTTTAATTTATTTCTTGGTTCAATTAGTTATTTATTAATGTTACAGTTCAAATAATCTTGTTGTTGTTGTTGTTGTCATGTGTTAAACTTAACTCTTGCCTTTCTCATTTCAAGGTTTCTGAGGAGAAGATTGTTATGCAATGGAGATACAAAAGTTGGCCTGAAGGTACAAAATTCAATTAATTTCAGTTAGCATACAAGACTAGTAAAACTTCCAACTTCATTTATCATTAAATATTTTTTGACAGTCCTTAAAGGATGGTATAAAATCTGCATATGAGCCGCTGGTGGCACACAAGGCCGGAGCTTACAGTATCCAGTTTCCGTGCATGAAGCGACTAGGAGTATTTCTACCTCCTAATGGGATGCTAGTCCATTATGGAACCATAGCAATGGTGACATTTTAGTAAACTATGGTAACCATAATAAATGATATTTTTTACATGTGAAATTATCGTAATTTTACATGTGAAAATATATGGATTTTCCTCAGTGGCAGAAATCTAATAAAACACTGATGTTTATGTAATAAAACAGATTAACTCATGTTGGTATATTGGATTCAAACTATCTACCGGTATTAAGCCATAATTATGTTCTAAAAATCACACTACGCTGGAGAAATTTTGAAAATAGCATTTTCGCTCTGAAAAGCATCAAAATTAAGTTTTCTGTCTACACTACAGCAGAGAAATGTCAAAATGCAGTAATCAGTCATTTTGGATTTGGGGAAAACTTGGGAGGAACTGGGAAATCACATGATAAGCACTATGTCATCCTCTTGTCAAGCTCCATTTTGTTACTTTTTATTTCACAATCTAGGTCCCACTCCAAAGTGACTATCTCATTGGATCAGAAGATGACCGCACTGAATTAAAGCTGATACAGACTGGAATTCCTGAAAGAAGACTTTGAACGTACAAAGGAGGGATGGAAGCATTTCTACTGGGGGAACATGAAACGAACATTTTGCTGGGGAATGAAATACTTCTGCTAGAGCTTCTGTATGATTTGGCATTGTTTTACTTTGAACATGTTGTTGTGACATGAGAATGCTGATAGACAATGCATTGTAATTTATTCTCATAGCTTGACTCGACTAGCTTGCAAGCTTGGCTAGCTCACAGTGGCGTCTTTATCATTCAAGCTATTTCTGACCAGCTTGAGAATTTAACCAGTGTTGTCTGTTTATTTTTTTCAAGTATCTC
>JAHPZR010056172.1:0-42639 GCA_019787425.1 Platygyra sinensis | reverse complement strand
GCGGTTCATAATCAAGTCCACAATTTTTAATTTTCCTGAATATCGAAATTTCCATAAAAAAAACTGAGGACAACCTGGAGAGGTTGACCGAACGTTTCGACCGAATTTCCGGAAACTATCTGTTCTATTCAATTTTGAACCGGAATTTGCAGAAATTTTGGTTGAATAGAACGCGTCCCGAATAACGTCACCCACATTTTTCTCCAAAACGCTCAATTTCTTCTTTAAAGTTATCGTTTAGACAACTACTAGGTCAGATCGTAGATCTCGCCATCGTATATGGAAAATTATCCCTTAATTAATGATAAGTTATTCGGTCTCATGTAAAATGGGGTAGCTATGACGTGGTAACATTATCATTGTAACTCATAACTCGGTAAAACCAAGAGAACGCTCGAGTTTCTTCTGGAATGACAACAGTGGTACTCCAGTATCGCGGCGAGACTCTGAAAAATCCGATTGAGTTACCTTTATCACTGGTTTCTTCAAAAACATTTAGTTTTGTTTTCCCGAGAATTTCGACGTTTTCCGAAACGAAAACGTCCTGATTTGGGAGTGTTTTGTTATATAGCGGGAAACGTTTAGTGTTAAGTTAAAAGGCAAGGAGAAATATTTAACAATTATTCACCGAAGGGGAGGTGAATAGTGGTGGATATTTACCGAGCCGCGAATTGTTTTAGTATATACCACACAAGCTGATAACGTACCGACAAAAGCCATTTTGTTTTTCTTCGCCTGCTCTGAGGTGAATAGTACTTGGCTAATCACCTCCGAGCTAGCCAATCAGCGCGCGCGAAAAGCACTATTCATTTGTGTGGTATATACTAAAAGTAACTATGGTTAGTGGGAGAGCGTGCAAAATATGTAACGTTCGATACATCAATATTCTAACAAAACAGCGAGGCTTTCAGTACCAAATTGCAAATTTGCCAAGCTTCTTTTGTCTCCCTAAAAAAGATTTGAATGCAAACAAAACACAAATCAAATATAGAAGTTTGTCCATTCGTTATAAATCTTTAAGCTTAGGCGGTTTGTTTTCCATTACAGACAACGAGATATTCTCTTGAGAATTACTCATTTATCCATGTAAAAATTACTCACTCATATAAACACCAGAATACAGTCCAAACTCTGATTGTGACCACCTCTCCTCAGTAACCAGTGTTCCAAAAAGGAAATTTTCCGGGTCAAATGATGATGTATTTGGAACCTATTCTAAGCGATCACCTCTCGTACGCGATCGCAACCACTTATTGAGCTAAACGTTTGAAAATTTCTTTTGTTTTTAACCTCCCGTAAGCGACCACTTGACAGATAACAGAGCGAAAATTAGATAATAAGGTGTTGAAACATTATCGCACTCTTGGGTAGTGCAAGAGACGAAAATTTCTCCATGGGAAGTACCGTATTTTTTTTTCGAAATTGACTTTTTACATGTATTAAACATTTAAAACATGGGGTTAGTCTCCGCAGTTACCTTTTTTTTTGGGGGGGGGGGGGGGGGCGAAATTTTGACCCAGCAAGCTGACCCAATATGCAATATGGTCTAAATTCTAGAAAGCAAAGCACCTCCCGTAAACGCTTCGCGCGAAAATTTTCCAGTTGATAGAATTTTTTTTAATTTTTACTGCAAGCAGATAATGAGTTACTTGTGCCAGAAATGAAAAAAAAAGGGATCACCGGTACCGTCTTCTTTTCAGAGATAAAGTGTGTAGCAAACCATACTGATTTCGAAAAATTGTCCCATATAATTGAGCACGGTCTACAAGGGTTTATTGTTAAAAATATCGAAGGTGAGTCAACAGCGGCAAACGATCTTAGTCATATCTTGTAGAAGTGGGCCTGTTGCGTAAATAATTCCAAATGTTACTAACTTTTTTCACAGACTGAGCCATTTGAAACCGCCGCACAGATGGACGAAGAGCTAATAAGAACGGAATTCGATGGTGCATTTTGCCCCAAATTCAAACTTTTAGTCGATATATTTTCTTCATTTTTTCCCTAAACGTAGAAAATCAGTAGAGAAAATGATCCATCAAAACAAAAATTGGGGTCACCGAACGTCCAAGATCGTTAAATAGAGGCAAAGCTCTAGCAATGGCCATCTGCCCTATTATTTGTTTATTTTATGACTTAGCGCGCGCGCTCATGCATGACGTGGCATGTGAATTTGCGTGCGCAGTGAGGATGCGCAGAAACAATTAGCGCGAACGTCCTTAAGGGAGATTTGACTGTATTTGAAAATTTGACAGCAAGAATTCTAAGAGTGGTCTGAAATGGGGCAACAAATCAAAAGTTTAAGGGCCTGTTCACATGCAAGTGGGGGACCTCGGGAAGGTGAGTTCCCTCGTTTTGGTGGGGTAACCAATCTATCCATACAATCTCTCTTTTTTTCTTGATCGCGATCACATGTTAGGTGGGGTACCCCACCAAGTCGGGTTACCCCGTCAGCCGGGCCGGACAACCCGGCCCGCTGCGGTGGGGTGAGTTTCCTCCATGCGAAAGCTGCGGACTGGGGTAACCCGGCTAACCGGGGTATTCAAATCACTCGAGCGTGGCGAGTTTTTTCGACGATTTCACCTCCAAAAGCGCCAAAACTTGTGAAACGTGACATTGACAGTGCTAACAACAATTTACGCCTGGAAGCGGATAGTCAGGCTAATCAGCAGAATCAAACTGACCGGTTTTGGCTGCAACAACGACATTGCGAAAAGCAGCTTCATCGAAGCAAACGAAGAAAACAAACGTTGGTACCCGTTCTTTGTTTATGTCGGTGCTTAGCGGCCGCGTGATTGCATTTTGGACTTCCCCCCACGTCCCCGGGGTTGCATGTGAAGACAAGTATTTCTAATTCTTTACCTCAGGTAGGTGAGCTACCTCACCTCTCCGGGGTTCCCCGCTTCCATGTGAACAGGCCCTAAGTTGTACATTTAACCATTACCATGTGACCATGAATGAGCCAATAAGAGCGCGCGTTAGATTCAACCAAAACCGTGCCTTACTAGCCACACCCTGTAGCCACGCAGAGGGTTGGTGGATTGGCAATGTGAAAGTCATAAGCCATACTATGTTAGGGTCTCTTCATATGAGCGCCGTCAACCGGGCTGGTTCGGTTTCAGAGATCTCGCCTCGCCACTCTTTTCTTTTTAAAAATTCCCATATGTTCATATGAGAAGCCGGGCTGGCCCGGTTACGAGATCTCGGTGACAGAGATGAAAATTTTCCCATATGAACACTCTGGGTGACCGGGACAAAATAGCTTTGCTTTTTGCAACATAGCGGCCAAAATGGCATAATTTTGGTCTTGCATGTATTTCCACTTTAGGAGTATACGAATTAGCTTCATTAGTAAAGTTACAAGAGTCCACAAAGCTATGGCAGTCGCCAACGATACAAGCTTATGTTCCACAATTTTAGTTGTGTTTCTTACAGAAAAGACAGTAAAATTCCACAACGCCTCCAGGCCTCAATAAAATTACTTGGGCGTTTTGTTTTCCCATCACAGACGACGCCGTATTCTCTAGAGAAAAGTTCTTTCAACCATTTCTTAATTTTTATTCATGTAAATGGTCATGACATTTTCTGAACTTGCTCAAGTTCAAAAAGGTAAGCACCGCTGTCGATATAATATATATTGAATTTTAATGACACATTTTTCCTAAGGTCTAACCATCGCCACGTCACCTCTCGGTTTACGTTAGCTCAGCTCTCCACAGTTAAAAAAAAAATACGGAAAGGACACAGTCCTGCCACGAACGTACAGCTTGCGGCAAGCTGTCTACTGACCCAAAACATCACACTATTATAAGCGTCAAATAGAAGAACTAGTCTCTAGTTAAAAAGGTGCATGTAATCACCTAACCTAGCAAAGAGTTCCTTCCCAAACCAAATCAAAACATAAACATAACGCCACGACGGTTCTTATGGAAGCTTATATCCCTTCTAGCAAGAATTAAATCTTATTGACCGTAGCTTTCGCTTACACACGTGCAATGAAATCTCTTTGTCAGTTGGAGCATCAGTAACGTTAATCGAAGCCTGTTTGATCTCGAGTGTCGCTCTTACGACAGTTACGATGCATAAAAATTGGCGGCTCGGAGGTATAAAAGGGCCGTGCATTTCGTAAATATCGCAAAAGACAAGTTAGTGTATAGAAAAAAAAAATAAAATAAAAGATGGAATTAAACTCTTCACTTACCAACGTCGAACCTTTGATACCGGTGATCATGAGAAGATGTCACGCGGCTAAGTCACACGGAGCAAACAAAAAAAATGCTGACCAAAAAGAGCGCGGGCTCTGGGGACGAGAATGCACACTAAAAAGCGCTTTCCATTCGACCAAATATTCCGGTTTGAAATTTCGGGTATTCCATGCGACGAATGGAACAGTATTTTCCTGTTCCTTGGACTAACCCGGTTTCAAGTTTGGCGCGAAAATACGAAATCAAAAGGAGGACTCTTTTACTTTTGTTTGCTTGCTTTCAGGTTGCTCGATCGGCGACACCGAAGTTAAAATAAACGATGTATTAGGTGATGTCGGTGAAGGTGACAATATAACTTTACCGTAAAACGAGTCCGGGACTACATTTAGGGTACGATCTCCTTTTTCTTTTCCTGACTAGTTCAAGAGTCGATTTCGAATGCCGGACAAGCGAGCGAGCAGTTATGCACACATTTCACGTAGCTCACAGGTATTTTCGCAGTACTCACTAAAGCTTGTCGAGGCATATCCACTGCAATGATGTTCAACTAATGCCGAGTAGTCAATTGAAACCCCCACCCCCCCAGCCCCGGCACAGATAGGGGAATTTGACCAAGACCCCGATCAAATGAATCATACCAAAACCTCCAGACCCTGGGGAAAATCTTGAGATCAAATTCCCCTCCTCCTGGGAACAAATTGGCTAGGGATTAAAAAAAACCACAACAAACAAACAAAACACAACGAAAAGAGACCGTTCTCACTGAATTGATCAGGAACAAAATATACAATGAAGCTGGCATTAGGTGCAAAAATCAACTTCCGGTGTTGCCCGCGGTCAATCCTGAGGATGTTTATCTGCCAGCTTTCTTTTCTATTTTCACTGCCTAATTTTCTAATGGGTACGAATATCAAACTTGATGATATTCCAACTTATTCTGTGCTCGATTTTCCGTAAACAAAAACCTGCACAGGAAGAAATCGGAGAAGAGAGTCGTTTACCAGCAACGCGTCCGCCATCTTGGAAATTTCGAGTAAGCTACTTTTATTGGTCCCGTTGATAGTTCTGGGCTTAAGGCCGAACAATTTTGAATATTCTTGACGTTTAAATCAATTTTTTGTAATGCCAGATATATTCATCTGATATGGATACAAGTTAAAACGCGTGTTTTAACATGTTTATTTAAAGGAAAAAAAAATAATAATTCAAGCAAAATGCTCCTCGTTCTCTGCTCCCCCCTACCCCCCTCATGGGGTAGAGTTAACGGGAGCAGAGTCTCTGCAGAGTCCCACCTTCACCGGTCCACCCGCACGAGGAGCCTCCAACATCTCTTCGATGTGACTAACTTTAAGTAAGAGGTGAAAAGCTCTTTGCCTCCCTTTTGGGAGGCATTTCTTAGACTCGCACGAGGCATAGCCTCGTTTTGGCGCTAAGCTTGTTTTCGTCCTAAAACGCCATGCAATTGCTGTTTTCATTTGTTATCTTGACAGACGTGTTAAACTTGTGATTTTCTTCACACCTATTAGCTTGACGGTAGCTACAGCTTGAATGACCTTAAAAACTATCTCTTAAGGCGGGGGTAAACCCGAAAGCCGTATTTTGGCTGGGTTTTATGTTTTTAATGCAAATATCTCGTTTACGTTTCAAGCAATCAAGAATCTCTATGCTCATTTCACATATCTATGTTTTGGGTCGTTTTGTAAATTTTTTGGTGATTTTTAGGTATATTTGGAGATAAATAGTTTTTCTTAAAGGATTAGTAAAATTTATGGCAATAGGAAATTTGGAAGATTTGGTGTTGTTTTAAAATTAGAGTTTGAAGTTAAAAATAGGTAGATACACACCAAACAGTTGCCCAACAACCTGGGGTGCCACTGTGCGGTCGGGCAACTGTCTGGTGGTGTTCCAAAACCCTTTTTTTCCCTTTCAACCTCTCTTTAAACTTACCAAAATTTCACTGAAATTCGGGTTAACCCCCGCCTTAAGAGGCTGGAAAGGGTTTTTCATTGCTATATTGTTTGTAAAACGATGGAAGATTACAAAGAAGGATGTTTAATGGTGTGGGCAAACTATATGTCTCCTTGCAACTCTATCGTTGGGCTATACTTTAAGGGTACTTGTGACGTCATATCAGTTACCATGGCAACGCACGAGGTCCACAAAAGCGTCCTCTAAATTTCAGTTTTTGTAAATTATCTGAGAAACTAATTCGGTGACCTACCATTTTTATTTCTTTGTTGGAAAGTTCCCTAAATTCTTTAACTTTTCAGACAGTATGGAAAAAATTTGTCTAGCAGAATTAAATATATTTAAAGAAAACGCGTTTTATGGCTTACAGAAAATTCCACTAGATAATTTTCCCCGAAACTTTTATATCTGAAGTGCCATCGTGAATGGTGCGTGCATACAAAAAAGCAAGATAGGTCACCGAGCAAACTTTCGAGCTAAAAACAAATGTTTTCCGCAGATTTTATTTCCGGTTCGCGCGATTTTACGCAGCATTAACTTCCAGTGTGCTGATTTTAATACTGATTCGGCTGACGCGTGCATCTTAGTTATGGCGTGTGTAGATTGCGCGCGCGCGCGTGCAGCTAAAAACCCTTTCGAGCCTCCTTACTTTTTTCCCATTGACTGGGGTCAGTAGCGGGATCATTAGGAGGTGTCAGCCGACCAGGGGTCAGTGTTTTGTCCAAAAGCCATTTACCGTCATTCTCTCCGGACACGCTTACCCCGAAACTAATTTGCATATGACTAAATTCATCTTAAAGGGAAACTAAGGTCTAGAAACATTTTACCTTATATGAAAGCCCATATACCCAGCGTTTCAAAAATAGTTGTCATTTGGTGCAGCACCGACTTGAATTTTTGTAGTGGGTCTTTGAAATCGTTAAAAATCACCACCCTCGAACACCAAAGGCCGCCATCTTGAACCGTGGGAATGGTATCGAGGCTATGACGTGACATTAGTCAAGGTTGATTTGTGGTGTGTAACATTTGCAGACTCTAGACTACATTAAGACCTAAATAGCGCTCTGGTTTATAGCCTAAATAGCACTCAGGTTAGCCTGTTTACGGTTGGCTATTGGAAGTGGAAATGGGTGTGCGATATTTTGTTAAAAAGTCTACAGTCTGTGGCCTACAAAGTATCGATCGAGTAGCCCTTCGAGTATAAAAGGCCAGAATTAGGGTTCACTGCCTCGAAGTCGAAGTTGGGTACAGTATCACCCATTAAAAATTGTAAGGGACGGGCTGCATTTCATTAACTACTGGAGGATTAAAAAAAAAACAAGCAGTGGCTCGCAAAGATCAAACGAAAGGGCAAACTATCGAATCCCTAGAACAGTTTTGCGTGTTACGCGGACCAGTTTTAAATCAGACAACTACAAGCGCAAACTTAAGGTATGTGAAGTTTTGCGGTTGTAATTCACATTCACAAAATAAACTCTGTGTGGTATTTTGCCTTAGTTTTTCTTTAAAGCGGTTACGGGTTTTGGTGCCAGCTTGGTTGCGGGAAAACACAGCAATATTTACAGCGAATGCAGGGAAAAGTCGACAGTTACATGCTCGATAACTTGAGGAAGGTTGACATTCTGCAATTGCAGTCAAACTAAGTGAAGCATACCCTTAAGATTGCATTAATGAACTGACTATTTGAAACTTGAACCCGCTAGTCGTTTCAATAATTTAATAATGAACTGATTATTCGAATATTGAACTCGCTCGTTCGATCCAAAAATACGGCTAACGGGTTCCGTTTTCGAAAAATCATTTCACTATTGCATTCTAGAGAAGACTAGTAGGTTTCAAACCTACTAGTCGCAACAGTGAATTGATTTTTCGAAAACGGAACCCGTTAGCCTTATTCTTGGATCGAGAGAGCGAATTCAGTATTCGAATAATCAATTCATTATTGCATTCTTGAAACGACTAGCGGGTTCATGTTTCAAATAATCAGTTCATTAATGCAATCTTGCGGGGTACGCTTCACTTAGTTAGACTGTGAGCAATTTTTATGGATCAAAAAGTAAAGATATCTAGCAAAAGATGTTGCCGCTCAAGGTTTAAGGGTGGGGGCTTGCTGAGAAGCGAAGAATCCTTGTTTAGCTTTTCACGGCAAATCAATAACAAAAATAATACTTCGAAATTTTACCGAGAACCTGCGGCACAGGTTTGCAAACAAATGTATAAAAAAATGAACATTGTAATTTATGGCTTTCTTTTTTGATAGTAGGAAAACATCTCTCAAATTTGATCGGAAAACTTTTCCAGCTGATATCTTCAGTTTGTAATTCATCGAAACTGCAAAATGTCAACAAATGTCGAAGGTGCATTTTTTGAAAGTAGGCGGCAAGTCAGGCAAACAATTCATAGCTTATATTCTCTTTTTCTTTTAATCTATTTCGTCCCGTGAAAATTGCATTAAGATAAGGAATTCTCCAAATTATAGCAAATACATTTACCAGGATAAACAGTATCATGACTAGCCGTTCGACTTCCGGTTCTTTGGGTCACGCAATGAATAAATACTGAAAAATGTTTGTTTGCTACAGCCTACCGACGGAGCTTATCGTGAAAGGAAACCCCCACTCAAGGAAGATGCTGTTCCCAGCATCTTTAGTTATATCCCAGAAAAAAACGTACGTCAAGCAATTAATGCTGGTACACCAGTCGCGGTTGCCAATGATAGTGTAGTCTCATCGGCGTTAGCTTCCACTGCTTCTAGCGGATCTTGAGCCATGTTCGAGTCACTTTCGTCTTCGGAGGAGGTACCGTGCTATGGCTCAAGCATAAACGGACGCATAACACCATCTGACTTATTTCTAACTCAAGCAACGAGTCGCTATCGTTTGCAATATCGCGGCTATCTTCTGCCGCCATCTTCGACTGCTTGACTAATGTGATGTCATAGCCTCGCTTTCATTAGGTGAAAACAAAATGGCCGCCAGCTGAAGCAAAATGGCAATTTTGTTGCCCCGATTATTTGCTACAAAGTTGACGACAGAGCAAATCATTGCTTTTTTCAGATATGTCATGGTATGTACTTTCATTTAAGGTAAAATTTTTCTAGACCTTAGTTTCCCTTTAATGCTGTTTTCCTCGTTCCAAAGCGTTGAGAGGATATGCAAATTAGTTGCGGGGTATTCTGAAGTTGCTCCTCTTATTTTATACATCTACTGCATGGTGCATAGGCAACTAGTAGAAGAGACTGTGCTACATAAAGCATCGAGTTGAAATTATCCTGTTTAAGAGAGTTTTGGTGGAGAATATTCTGTGTGTTTATTGAATTGTCAGAGGTTGATTTTGGTCATAATCATCTATGAACATTTGAGTCGGGGACTGGTTTTGTGACAAAAGCAAAACAGGGTTGTGGGGGGTGACCCGAAAACATTGACCCCCGGGACCCCCACTACGGACCGGGTCCGTGAACTACCCCTACGGACCCCTCTACGGACCACCCGCCAAAGAAAATATAAAACAAAAATAAAGATTTCACTTACTGCTTGTCCAATAGATCACTCGTGTCAGCGAAATTTCGCGCGTTACGCTGGTCTACGGAGGATAAATGTGACAGACCTGGGTTATGTCTCGGGTGCAAGTTATGTCATTGCATCATTACATCTTTGCCATTTTCATTGCTGTGGCTTTGCATGAAAGATCGGGAAGCCTAAGAAATTTGTGATTTCTCTCCCTTCGCCATTTTGTTTATATTTGAAATTCTGAAGCCTGGGACGAGTTCACAAACCCGCGGGAGAATAGGCCGAACAACATGGCGAAGGAAATGCACTCAAAGCAGCAAAAAATTTTCGAAGCTTTCCGGAGATTTCCCAGTCTTTCATATATACTTATAGCCACAGCAAAGAAAAAAATGGCAATGTGTAATGTCAGTGATTTAACTTGCGCCCAAGGCTGAATTCAGGTCTGTTAATTTTCCCAGCGTAACGCTCGAAATTTCGACACGAGTGATCTATTGCCATGAATGAACAAGCAACCGGGATAAGCAGTAAGTGAAATCTTTATTTATTTATTTATTTAATTTTATGTTGGGGGTGGTCCGTAGAGGGGTTCGTAGAGGTGGTCCGTGGACCGATCCGTAGGAAGTCCACGGACCCGGTCCGTGGACCGGGGGTCCGTGTTTTCGGGTCACCCGGGTTGTGGGTTCCTTTGCTGAAAAGCAGCTTGTAAAAATAAGACTGTTCTGTTTTTAGTGACATCTCTTCGGTGTCAAGTAAAGTTCAAGCCATGCCCTGATTAGTCTCCTTTAGGGTTGGAGAGGGGGACACTTCCTGCTTCCTGTACTCTGCCTTCCCGCGCCCCTCCTGGCTTTTCCTACCTAGCTCCTGGATGCCGTTGTCTGTCTTCAGCTCCCATCCCCTGTGAATAAGGAGACTCAAAATACTTCTTGGTCATTTAGCTGCGCAATCCTTAGGTGTTTCCTTTTCCTTTTTTTTCTTGTTTCCAGCCTTGCTCCTCTTACATGTAGTTATATGTGTTTTGACAGCTTAAGTAATAACATTTCATGACCTTAACGACATAAACACTGTAAAAGGGTTTTCCAATACAAGAAGTTAACTGAGCCTCAGTTTTTTTAGTTCAAGGGCAATTTTTGTTTTTCTGTTGGCCTGGAAGTCTCAAAATAAGCTTAATGTGAATAACATCTTGGGTTCTTGTTTTTGAAAGTATTTTAATGCTGAAAATACTTCCAAATTATACTTCTTAGATCCCCAACTTCCCAACCTTTCCTCCCCCCTCACTTTGGAGGGTCCTTTTCAAATTTTCTGGCAAGCATCTCATACGTTTTCATTTGGGAGATGGTTAAATATTGGAGGGTTGATATGGGCTCTCTTCAATAGGCAATTGCAGAAACGTTTGAGAACTGGTAAAGAGTATGTTTGTTTTACGTTTGTTTGAAAACCTAATTAAGATATTCAAATGAAAGATCAACTAGATGTAAAAAAAAAAAATGTAAAAAGTCTTCATTTCATTTCACTCAGATGTAAAAAATAAGTCTTCATTTCACTGATAAAGTACATATCCAAGGGCGGATCCAGGATTTTAAAATGGGGGGTGAATTTTTGTAATAATGTCAGAGAAATCAAATATTATTTCAATATTTGAGGGATAAGAAAAAAAAGAAAAAAAGAAGGGGGCTCAGAAAAAAGGGGGTGAAAATTCACCCATTTCACCTCCCCTGGATCCGCGCCTGATATCATTGAAGTGTTACATGGATCATACCTAATAAATACTTAAAAATACACTCAATATGTATTAATTACTAATGGCTAAACTGTAATTAAAACTAAGTCTGTCAATGAAAGAATTTTTTAAAATGGTCAGTATTACAAATCG
Organism: Platygyra sinensis; assembly: GCA_019787425.1. Taxonomy (NCBI): domain Eukaryota; kingdom Metazoa; phylum Cnidaria; class Anthozoa; order Scleractinia; family Merulinidae; genus Platygyra; species Platygyra sinensis. Next base: position 31,090 of record JAHPZR010056172.1, on the reverse strand, counting down.
GAAGTGTAGGCTTGACTTGTCTAAAGCTTGAGGGTAGCAGGATTAATCCTAAGAAGGGAGTGGTGTAAAAGATGACGTTCCCACTCACTTAATTTCTTGAAAATACTTTTATCAGACTTAGATGGGCAATTGATAATGGCAACAGAGGAGGACAAATATATCTTCTTTTTGTGACAGGTGGAAGACTCTAAATGTATTATTTAAGGTGAGTCATTGAAACAATAACTTAGGTTTGTCTTTTCTTAGGTGGTACTTCCTGGTACATACAGCCCATACCACAGGCAGCCCAGATGTTGTATGATCTTAGATGTTTATAAGACAATGTATGAGAATGCTTCCAAAATAAATTGCTTAAAATGCTGCGAGTAGAAAAATTATAATTTAAATAACTGAAATGGCTTATCTTATGCTAGTAATGCGTTATAAGTTTTAATGTATTGGTGTTCTTTGAGGCTGTTTAAAGATGATTTCCAGTCCGAACTGCGCAGTCTCAGAACCCTAATGTTTATCGGGCGCACTCGATGGAATGCGAATCGATGTTATTCGTTAAGAACCACATACCTTATCTTTGAGACCTTTCAAAGTCCTTTTCCAACAGATTCATTGATTTTTACAGCTGTGAAGTTGTTTCATGAAGTGATATGAGCAAGAACGAAGTATTAAGCTTCGACCGGTTCGTGTCCATAATGGCGGTTGCTTTTAAACTTTGAATTTACTTCATGTAAGTAGTTGCGAAATGGTTACATTTTGTGATATTTTACATGAAGCAAAACAAGAAACCAAAACAAACTCTCGAGAGTGCGCAGTACGGACTGGAAATCAACTTTAAAGGCGATATCAAAATAACACTTGTAATCGCCAAGAGCATAATTTGTACACTAGATCACATATTAATCATATTCGAGCATTTGGGCCACCTATGATCATACTTGTAAGGAAACAACCTGTATATTATTTTTGGGGGAATGTCTCCAAATAAAAAAGCAGCTCAGTAGACAGAGACACTATAATTCTCATTTCTGTTTGTGGTGTGACTGTGAAAGTGTGGTGAAAATAAATTCTGTTGACTTTTTTGGCTCAGCATTTTCCCTAAATGTAATTTTTTTTTGCTGGGGGGGCTGGTGGGGGAGGAACTTTTGAGAATTTTCCACAAATTTATCCCAAGATAAAGATACAAGGGGGGGGGGGGATAAAGTTACTTATAATCAGCGATACAATGGACTCCCAATAGCTCAAACCTTGAGCTAACTTAAACCAAAATCGATTTCCCCTGGATTTTTGTCATACATTTACTGTAATTTTACCCTAGGTAACTCGAACCCTTTACAACTTTAACCTCTCATTAACTCAAAGCAATTTTTGTTACCCTTCAGGTCATTTTCTATATAATTTTACCCCTGATAACTTGAAACATGTCAGTCAATACGTCACAAATCAAAACAGTGTACTGTAGTCCAAAAACATTAAATTTAAGTTCTGATTTATACAGTAATTTAGAGATGCACATTGTTTTATTTTCACTCACTGTACACTGTATTAACAGGAAAACACTAACCACTATTTTTTCCTTTTTTCCAGTCATTTGTTATCGACTCTTGATAACTCAAACTCCCAATAACTCAATTTTCCTTCCCAGGAGCTGACTGTTCAGTAATGAAAGAAACAGATCAGATAAAGTTATGCAATATTACAGGACATAATAAACTTGCAGAAGGTAATAAAATTGATTTTGATTTGGAAGTGCATTCCAGGATTTGGCCACCGGGTAACTAAAAGTGGTACATAGTTCAGGCAGGGTTCCTTTTAGGGAATTAGTGCCAGATCACATCTACTTTAACAAATCTTTTTAAAAAGTATATAGGGTTTTAACTTATTAAAGAAACAGAGAATCATTTTGCATGCACCTGTTTGCCAAGTTTGTAGCTTTTCCCACTCTTGTAAGTAAAACACTACAGCCAGAGTGTCAGTCTTCAAATATAAACCACAGAATATGCTTATTTAGTAGGTTTAACTTGTCACACTCATGCTTGTTGCAAAACTAGTGCCACACAATGGAGCTGTAGTAAGAGTGGGGTAGGATAAATAGCATGGTAAGTTATAGGTTAAGTATGTGTATGTGTACAAGTGAAGTGGCCTATCAAGCTGGTGTTTATCCTGGCTAATTTCTGCAGGAAGAAGCAACCAGAGTGTTTCCTCACCACACCACAATAACAATAACAACAACAACAACGACAACAACAATACTTTATTTGCCCTAAACACTAAGACACATTTGTATAGAAATTACAAAAAATACTATACTGACAATAAATTAGGAAATAGTCCATTGCACAGTTATACACCCAGATGTCCAGTACCCATAACACCCCTGCATGGGTAAAGAGAGTAACCCTCATGATCAATATTCAGCAATTCTTGATATAAAAATTGTTCAACTTGAATAATTATGGCTTCCCTAAATAACCACAAGTACTAGGAATACCGATTGTGATAGTAACAAGCTGATAAAAGTTAATTATCAACTACATTGGAAAGAATCAATAATTATCAGTAAAACTTGTCTCTAAGCTGTAAATTATAGATGCCTGCTTTTAATATCAACTGATTTCCCATTCAAAGAGCGATCTTACATTGCCCAGGTGCAGGCTCACGACAGCAAGAAGGGCTTTTGCCTTCTGTGGGGCCAAAATTTTTAATTCTTTACCTAAGTAAGGTTATTAGAGACAAGGAAAGGCTAAGTGGTTTTAAGAATATTTTTAATTCAGAGCTCATAATTTTATACCATTTTATTGTTGAAATATATAACCTATATTTTTAAAGGTAAATTTGTAACTTAATATGCTAATATTCATGTGTGGTCAAGGTGTCCCTAACAGGGAGCTATGCAATAAATGTAAGTATGTATTCACTGCTATACTTAGCAATTACTCAATGAAGGCCGAGTAGGATATGAGGAATTCTGCAGATCTAGGACACGTGTTATCCACCTCGGCCTTTGGCGTTGGTGGATAACACCCTCTGAGATCTGCAGAATTCTTTACATCCTACGAAAGTTGAATTCAATAATTGCTTTATTATCCATTCAAAATATTTCCCTGTTCTTGACGGAGTCTCGCTATTTTGCTCTTTGTTTTTTCTGCTCACCAAAAATAACACAACCTTGTCCCCAGGTTTTCTTGGTCAACGGTTCAATAACCTGCAGCTGGCTGCACTTTTGCACTTTTGACATCATTTTGACATCATTGGGTGTATTTGGTTCAATATGACAAAACATTTGACCTGTCATTGGTTCAATATGACAAAGTTCTTTCCAAATTTGGTCTACAGCAGCTGGTTATGGTGAATTATGTGTGCGTTTTTAACCAATCAGAAATAAGGAAATATTTCACATGAATAAATAAACATAACAATGTCATTTATGACATTGGAACAATTTCACCCATTTCATTAGATGACCATTTGAAATTACCTAGTATTCTCATAAGGTAACCGGTTTTCCTGTTTGGTATGATTTCTCAATGGCTTCCACAATATTAAAGGATCGAAGCACATCATCTTTGGAGACAAGCAAATTTTCTTTCTTTCTTATTACATTGATAAAATGATGCAATTCTAGATTGTAAGCCTCAGCATATCGTTGGGGAAACGAGAACTTGATGGGTTGTAGTGAACTTCCAGCACTATGGGAGTGTGTGACATTGAGAGCTGAACTGTTGTCGCTTGTAAGCATTCCATTCGCCCCAAACACTTCAATACGTTGGTCGTAGCCGTACACAGCATGGCGTGACAGATCTATCTGGCCAATGGCACCACTTGGAAATTTCATGACGACGCCGACTGTGTCCACATCATTAAGCTCTCCAATTTCCGAATTGAAGGCGTTGGCAAGACAGAACACGGTGCGAGGAGCTTCACCCATAATCCAACAGATCAAATCAACATCATGTATGCAGCAGTCGTGAAATATCCCTCCTGATATCTTTAGGAAATCTATGGGTGGTAGGGGAGAGTCGCGACTTGTTGTCTTGATCACTTGAACTTTACCAATGTCATTGTTTTTGACTCTGTCATTCACGGAGTGGATTGATGGGTCAAATCGTCGATTGAAGGCGCACAGTAATGGAACATTGCGGCTCTCGGCCACCTTGTAGCATTGCTCTAACATTCAATCAATCAATCAGTCAATTAATCAGCCAAACAATAGCCATCAACAATCCCAAACATTTTCAGTCAGTTCGATGATTGATCCAACAACTCACTAATTATTGACAATCACTACGCTGTTATTAATTCTAATCAGTAATAACAAACCAGTCAATCAGTCAATGAATGAATGAATGAATGAATCAGTCAATCAATCAATCAATCAATCAATCAATCAACTGACCAACCATTGAATCGTTAAATTGACAAAACCAGACATTCAATCAATCGATCAGTTTGAGTGTCATTGAGACAGTCAATATAGATATCATATTAGATGTTTTGTTGTGTAGTATCACTGAGTATTTTTATGAGTTGTGCTGTATTTTGACGAGCCCGTAGGGCGAGTCAAAATACAAACAACGAGTAAAAGTTCTCCGCGATACTACACAACAAAACGTCTAATAAGAGATTTATTATCCAACACGCCAAATTGTTAAATTTCGTGAATATTTACGGTGAATGCGTGACAGAACTATGGGAAGCAGAATGGAATTGGTGCGAGAAATCCAGCTCACTGATTGGTCAACAGCAAACAAACCTGTCTAACTCTGGAGTACAAATACCGCAAGATATTTGTACTCATTTTGGGCGTTATTTGTACTCTAGGAAGTGCAGTTGGATAATAAATACCAATATCAGTAAATCAATCAATCAAGTCAGGCAGGCAGGCAGGCATTCAGTCAGTCGGTCGGTCGGTCAGTTGGTCGATTAGAACCTGTCGATCAAAATAATTAAGAAATAGAAAACAGGTACCATGTTTCTATCAAGTTATAGAAACACAAGTGGGAGTTTGGGAGAACTTGAAAAAGCTGTGGAAACGCTTGCCTGCAGCTCATGTTCCCACAGCATTTCTCATTCTCTCAAACTTTCACGAATGTTTCAATCTATAACTCAATAGAAATACGGACTGCATGTTTTCTATTTCTTTTAGAAAACACTGCAACATTAGAAAAAGGAAAACAAGTTGTTAACTTTGACTATGTAAGTACTAATTCTTTTTGCTTGCCCAATCGTTACATCAACAACTTGTGCTAAATTATAGTTCTGTGTCTCTATCGAGTTATAGAAACAATTTTTAACCAATCAGCGCAGATACTTTCTTAGGACTGTTTTCTATATAATGTCTTTTGTGAAAGTCCTGACATATAACAGTGGATCCCTGATTAAACGGACGTTTGTATGATACCAGTTAATATATTATTAATAGCAAAGTGACATATTTTGCTAGTCTCTTGGCCCTTGAACTATTGACCTTTAACTAGTGTCAACCAATAAAACTCTGTATCAGTTTATTTCAATAGACGAGCTTCTAGGTGACTCAGTTTAAATTATCAGAGAAGTGCTTCAAATACCTGTCCATCAAACTCTTACCACAAAAATCAATATATGTCACATAATTTGTACAGAAACCACAACAAAGAAACTGATGGAAGTGGACACTGCAGTTCATGGGACTAGTAACCAACCCAGGGCAGAGACTGTGGGACCTTTTTAAGTGGCAGGGCTAAAAAATCCGGTCAAGGAAAAAAAGCAGAAGGGGTCACTGTTCTGCAATTTTGTTACTTAAAAGTGGTTAAATTCAGACATTTTCTTTGTCATCAGGGTTCCTCCCCCCCCCCCACACACACACACACACATACACAAAGGAAGAAACAAGCAAAAAGAGGTACGGCCATAGCCTACCACCCTCCTCATTATAGCCCTAGCAGTGGTCCCCTTCTGCTCCACAGTGCCTGGAGGATAGTCAATCAATAAAACAATCAATATTGGGATCAAATTTTTCAATACATCGATGTTAATTGAGAAACCGAAATTAAGTGTTGTTGATGCTGTTGATCAATCTAAAGACTGAAATCAAAAATCATATGCTGGTGCATTCTCAAGTTCTTAATAATTATTTCAGGTTTACCATAACAGAGTCAGTTTAAGCTTTTCTTCTGCAATCATCAGTTTACACTTATAAAAACTGTATCTGTCTATGCAGTGTTTGGTTATGACTATTTAAATGTAAGATTTAGATTGTGAACAAGCAAAGACACTTTATGGCTGTTAAAAAATATTATGTCAAGCAATTTAGGAGAGACCACACTCTGTTTTCATGCAACTTTACCGTAAACACCTGCGTATAAGCCGCACTCGCAGATAAGCCGCACCCCAAGTTTGGGAACTGAAATTTTGGAAAAAAAATTTGGAAAGAAATGAAAATAACTCAAAAGTGGAGTCTTAACAAAGATGTCAGTTATGTACACTCATTGTTTCCTCTTATTGTTTCCTCTGAAAGTTTCTAATTGAACGGGCCAACCCGCGCATTAACTAACTAACATTTAAACAGAGAATACTAAAACTCTTATCTAATAATTTTAGCTCTGTAATGGTATGAAAATCAGACTTAGACATAAATTTGATCTTTCTCTGGTATTTTTAATCCATTATTTTTCATTATGTTGACCCTTTCTCAATAGAATGACATACAACGACATGAATGCTTCGGTTTCGGTTTGTTCGTTTGTAGCATAGTAACCAGGCAATTGATCAGAAGTTGAGAGCACTGGGAACGTTGCAGTTTACCACGCCTATTTTCACTTGCTTGTTGAGGGATTGATTTCTGTCGAAGTGAGTGGCCATCGGTGGCAATGTAAACAACTTTCTGGTGGGAAGAGATATTCCCTGTCGGGTGCATGACATTCAGCTGCTCAAGAAAGGCAACGTTAAACCGGTTAATATGAACAAAAAAAGGCTCTTTTAGCCATAGGAGCCACCAAACTCGCAAAAGCAAACATACTGTGGTATCATAGGCGTACGAGCCGGGGGGGCGGGGGGGGGGGGGGCTGCAGCCCCCCCCAGTCGCAGAAAATTTTGATATTTTTCGGGCAAAATGCTGATGATTCGGGCAAAAGTACTCGGGAGAAAGCATTCTAAAAGGTACTCAAGGCCTGGCTTGTAGGTTACTTTCACTAGCGTTTGTCTTGTCAAATCGGAGTTAAGGTCAAATGATCTAAGGATCCACAATTGCAGGTATTCTGTTTTGGAAAAGCCATATGCCAATTAAATGTGTACCGTGGAAATCCATGATGTTATTTCCATTAGTGACAAAAGGATGAAAGCAAAGGACGACCAAGATGGGCTCCTGCCAAGACTTATGTCTTTGTGGTGGCTCTGAAAAGAGCCCTTTTGAATGGCTCCGTAAAGTGCCGGTTTAAAATTTTCCTGAACTTCTCGCACGAGGAACAATTAACTGTTTCTTTTATAAGTTTCTGATTTTACCAGGCTGTCGAATGAAGTCATAGGCTAGGAGTATGCAATGTTTCAAAATAACTACAGTGGAATCCTGATTTCTCTAACCCTCATTTTTTTGATCCTCCCGATAACTCGAACCAATAGTCGTTTCCCTCTCCTCAGTCAAACGCCATAATTTCACGAACTGTCCGATTTTTAAAAGCAATTTTCATCAGTTCCCTTGGATGTTCCAAAAAATCGGAATTCGGCTGTGTTTCCGAAATGATAACAGTTTCATTAGACGTAAGAATTGAGAACGTTTTTGTTTTTACTGCGATTTGAGTACGTATATACAACTGACACTTTCGGGCATTTTGTAATTTTTCGGGCAATAAGGTCACCGCTCCCCCAAGTCCGAGGGTGCCCGTACGCCTATGTGTGGTATAGTCTTCTGGAGTTCTTATCATTTTGCTACACAGGTCTATTGAATAAATTTTTTGTTGAAAAGTGTTAATTTATGCAAATTTTTGGCAAATTGTTAGATGTAAGTTACATGTAACATTGATTAAAATTAATTGATAAGTTACAAGTAGCATTTGATATTAAATTCAACATTTATCAGAAAAATTGATCACCATATTTGAAAATTTAATAAAAATCAATAACTGCAAATGCTTTCATCAATTTTAATTGATTTCTAATATCGTTGACTAGTTTCAATCAAATTAGCTTTTAATTTTATCGGTTGACTATACCAGGTAATAAGATGTCTCACTTGAAGGGAATTCTCACCTACAGCTTCCAGGCTATCAGCAACTGGCTTCTCACATAACACAGCTTTTCCTGCCTGTAAACAGCGCATAACAATCTCCTCATGAAGATGAGTGGGAGTGGTTACCACTGCAGCACTGACACTGGGATCACCCAACACCTTCTCAAGGTCTGATGGTGTGACAACTTTTGCATCTGAGAAATTTTCTGTCACAAAATCCTTGGCTTTGGCTTCGTCAACTTCCACAATCCATTTAAGGTTCACTTGCGGGTCTCTTATGAGATTTGTGGCATGGATATGACCTGCTCGACCCAACCCAAACAGCACAAAACCTATACGAGATTCTTGGCTCATGCTAATCGATTGAAACAAAGAAGAATAAGAAAAGATTTAAGATAACTGATGTCTAAACTGAGCAATGACACAAATTATTACATGTATGATAAATGAGCAAATCAACTTTCTTATCCTTATTTCTCCTTATAAGTGTAATAATATAAATCAAATCAATTCATCTATAATATTCTTATGAACTATAGATAAACTGCCCAAAGAAAATACATGTACTGGTTGGTATAAAATCATGTTTCTATAAACTTGGGTACCAGTCAAATCGAAGTTTCTATATTCCCTCCCACCACCCCAGGAAACCCCTTGGGCATTTGATTATTTGGAAATCCCCTCCCCGGAACAAAAAAAGCTGTTCAAATGCCCCATCATAGGTCCATTTCAGGTGATCAAACGTGATTACAAACCAAGAGTGCCGCGTGTTTGCCAATAATAATTCACTAATGTACCTACCAATGTCAAGCCGGCAGGGGGGAGGTGGGGCATTGGGTGGGGATTTGACATTTTCCAAAAAATTGCTGTAAAATTCCCTACCCCTGGCAAAAATGTGAGGTCTAATATAATTGAAATTTCCCAACCCAGGAAATGATTTGTGGTCAAATGTTTGCAAAATATTCAAATATCCCTACCCCTGGGCCAAAGCGATCGATCAAATGCCCGCCCAATGCTGGTACATTGATTACGATAGAAAAACAAAACAGTGTAAACAAAGCGAGCAAAGAGAATTTACTCAAAGTAAAAAATCGTTTTTTTTTTCAATGCGGAATTTTCTTAAAATAGAAAACATGTTTTAAAATTCTCCTTGTTTCCATCTGTGGGTGATGTAGCAGCTCGCCTAAGGTCTCACATGATTGGCTTGATACCCTTTGAGAGTACAATAGAACAAACAACAGAAACAATGCCCCTATCCCTAAAACAATAACAGCTGCTACAATGATAAAACAAAAGCAGCTTTGGACAGCTGCTACACTACTGCCATCTGTCGGCCCGTGTTTCCAGCATATTATTTTCTCGTTCTCACAAACTCCTGTGTAATCAGATTTAAGCGATTCATTAATATAATCAACGCTGTAGTGAATACAAAAGTGGAGGTACCAAACACAGCCAGCGAGAGATAATGGCTTATTTCTAAATTTTATATGAACAAAACTTGGAGCTCAACATATATTATAATTACCTTTGGCTGACCCTGACAACGAAGATTTGCAACAAAAAGCGCGTGCCTTGCTTGCTGTGTGTGGCGCTTGAATGATGCCACTTCAGGAGCTGTCGGAAGTTGAAAATTAACCATTATAAAAAACCCATTTAAAATAACACGCCAAACAGGAAATACTGATTACACAGGCTTTGCGGCAGCCTCCCACGCAGACGTTCTTAGACTTGTCACCCGTTGGAACGCGTGACAAGCACGCGAAGCACGTCAGAAGCGAGTAGGGCTGGTCGGGGAGAGACCCCTAAGGCCCGGTTTACAAACGTCCCATATTTTACATGCGCCAAATCGAATTGCCGAATTAAATGCATGTAAAAGGCGACATCTCAATCAATTCAATGCGACATATCTCAATTCAATGCGAGTTCAGTCGAATATTCGACTGAAGTTTGACAGTTGATTTATAAGCGCCGCATTTTACATGTGCCGAATCATTTGGTAATTATGCGAATAAATTATGTTTGCTCTAGTAAAATTGCTTGTTGCTCGCGATCAGCAATTTTACTCGGCAAAAATCAAATCAGCCGAACTTATTTCTTCGAGTCGACTAAAATTAGTATTTGTTCCGGCGCATGTAAAATGCGACGTTTAAACCGGGCCTAATCAGTTTTTTTTTTTTCTCGCCGCTTCGCGACACGCCTTCGCGGCTTCGCCGCTCAATTCTGTTTGCGCCCAACGAGAAAAAACCTCTGGCACCCAGGGTAAAGTTACTTCGTCGATTGTCGCTCTTTCGATGCCAAAAGGTTTAAAAGGAACCTACATTTCGTAAATACCGCGAAAGACAAGCTAGAGTATAGAATGATAAATATCAATAGACGAAATTAAAAGAGGCACTTACCATATGCTTGGTTCATTAATCACGCCAAATCACGAGATATGTCATGGGATCGATTCAAACCACCATCTTTCTGCGGTTGCTGCCAAAAAGATAAAATACTTCATGTAGTAAATTAATGTTATACCACGTTTTTTTCCGGGGTTTCTTTCCTCACTTCCGCTTCTGTTTTCCTCAGGTATTAATTTGGTTTTCAACAATTTATCTCCTGGTATCGAGGTATTGTTCATATAAAATTTAGAAATAAGCCATTATCTCTCGCTGGCTGTGTTTGGTACCTCCACTTTTGTATTCACTACAGCGTTGATTATATTAATGAATCGCTTAAATCTGATTACACAGGAGTTTGTGAGAACGAGAAAATAATATGCTGGAAACACGGGCCGACAGATGGCAGTAGTGTAGCAGCTGTCCAAAGCTGCTTTTGTTTTATCATTGTAGCAGCTGTTATTGTTTTAGGGATAGGGGCATTGTTTCTGTTGTTTGTTCTATTGTACTCTCAAAGGGTATCAAGCCAATCATGTGAGACCTTAGGCGAGCTGCTACATCACCCACAGATGGAAACAAGGAGAATTTTAAAACATGTTTTCTATTTTAAGAAAATTCCGCATTGAAAAAAAAAACGATTTTTTACTTTGAGTAAATTCTCTTTGCTCGCTTTGTTTACACTGTTTTGTTTTTCTATCGTAATCAATGTACCAGCATTGGGCGGGCATTTGATCGATCGCTTTGGCCCAGGGGTAGGGATATTTGAATATTTTGCAAACATTTGACCACAAATCATTTCCTGGGTTGGGAAATTTCAATTATATTAGACCTCACATTTTTGCCAGGGGTAGGGAATTTTACAGCAATTTTTTGGAAAATGTCAAATCCCCACCCAATGCCCCACCTCCCCCCTGCCGGCTTGACATTGGTAGGTACATTAGTGAATTATTATTGGCAAACACGCGGCACTCTTGGTTTGTAATCACGTTTGATCACCTGAAATGGACCTATGATGGGGCATTTGAACAGCTTTTTTTGTTCCGGGGAGGGGGATTTCCAAATAATCAAATGCCCAAGGGGTTTCCTGGGGTGGTGGGAGGGAATATAGAAACTTCGATTTGACTGGTACCCAAGTTTATAGAAACATGATTTTATACCAACCAGTACATGTATTTTCTTTGGGCAGTTTATCTATAGTTCATAAGAATATTATAGATGAATTGATTTGATTTATATTATTACACTTATAAGGAGAAATAAGGATAAGAAAGTTGATTTGCTCATTTATCATACATGTAATAATTTGTGTCATTGCTCAGTTTAGACATCAGTTATCTTAAATCTTTTCTTATTCTTCTTTGTTTCAATCGATTAGCATGAGCCAAGAATCTCGTATAGGTTTTGTGCTGTTTGGGTTGGGTCGAGCAGGTCATATCCATGCCACAAATCTCATAAGAGACCCGCAAGTGAACCTTAAATGGATTGTGGAAGTTGACGAAGCCAAAGCCAAGGATTTTGTGACAGAAAATTTCTCAGATGCAAAAGTTGTCACACCATCAGACCTTGAGAAGGTGTTGGGTGATCCCAGTGTCAGTGCTGCAGTGGTAACCACTCCCACTCATCTTCATGAGGAGATTGTTATGCGCTGTTTACAGGCAGGAAAAGCTGTGTTATGTGAGAAGCCAGTTGCTGATAGCCTGGAAGCTGTAGGTGAGAATTCCCTTCAAGTGAGACATCTTATTACCTGGTATAGTCAACCGATAAAATTAAAAGCTAATTTGATTGAAACTAGTCAACGATATTAGAAATCAATTAAAATTGATGAAAGCATTTGCAGTTATTGATTTTTATTAAATTTTCAAATATGGTGATCAATTTTTCTGATAAATGTTGAATTTAATATCAAATGCTACTTGTAACTTATCAATTAATTTTAATCAATGTTACATGTAACTTACATCTAACAATTTGCCAAAAATTTGCATAAATTAACACTTTTCAACAAAAAATTTATTCAATAGACCTGTGTAGCAAAATGATAAGAACTCCAGAAGACTATACCACACATAGGCGTACGGGCACCCTCGGACTTGGGGGAGCGGTGACCTTATTGCCCGAAAAATTACAAAATGCCCGAAAGTGTCAGTTGTATATACGTACTCAAATCGCAGTAAAAACAAAAACGTTCTCAATTCTTACGTCTAATGAAACTGTTATCATTTCGGAAACACAGCCGAATTCCGATTTTTTGGAACATCCAAGGGAACTGATGAAAATTGCTTTTAAAAATCGGACAGTTCGTGAAATTATGGCGTTTGACTGAGGAGAGGGAAACGACTATTGGTTCGAGTTATCGGGAGGATCAAAAAAATGAGGGTTAGAGAAATCAGGATTCCACTGTAGTTATTTTGAAACATTGCATACTCCTAGCCTATGACTTCATTCGACAGCCTGGTAAAATCAGAAACTTATAAAAGAAACAGTTAATTGTTCCTCGTGCGAGAAGTTCAGGAAAATTTTAAACCGGCACTTTACGGAGCCATTCAAAAGGGCTCTTTTCAGAGCCACCACAAAGACATAAGTCTTGGCAGGAGCCCATCTTGGTCGTCCTTTGCTTTCATCCTTTTGTCACTAATGGAAATAACATCATGGATTTCCACGGTACACATTTAATTGGCATATGGCTTTTCCAAAACAGAATACCTGCAATTGTGGATCCTTAGATCATTTGACCTTAACTCCGATTTGACAAGACAAACGCTAGTGAAAGTAACCTACAAGCCAGGCCTTGAGTACCTTTTAGAATGCTTTCTCCCGAGTACTTTTGCCCGAATCATCAGCATTTTGCCCGAAAAATATCAAAATTTTCTGCGACTGGGGGGGGGCTGCAGCCCCCCCCCCCCCCGCCCCCCCGGCTCGTACGCCTATGATACCACAGTATGTTTGCTTTTGCGAGTTTGGTGGCTCCTATGGCTAAAAGAGCCTTTTTTTGTTCATATTAACCGGTTTAACGTTGCCTTTCTTGAGCAGCTGAATGTCATGCACCCGACAGGGAATATCTCTTCCCACCAGAAAGTTGTTTACATTGCCACCGATGGCCACTCACTTCGACAGAAATCAATCCCTCAACAAGCAAGTGAAAATAGGCGTGGTAAACTGCAACGTTCCCAGTGCTCTCAACTTCTGATCAATTGCCTGGTTACTATGCTACAAACGAACAAACCGAAACCGAAGCATTCATGTCGTTGTATGTCATTCTATTGAGAAAGGGTCAACATAATGAAAAATAATGGATTAAAAATACCAGAGAAAGATCAAATTTATGTCTAAGTCTGATTTTCATACCATTACAGAGCTAAAATTATTAGATAAGAGTTTTAGTATTCTCTGTTTAAATGTTAGTTAGTTAATGCGCGGGTTGGCCCGTTCAATTAGAAACTTTCAGAGGAAACAATAAGAGGAAACAATGAGTGTACATAACTGACATCTTTGTTAAGACTCCACTTTTGAGTTATTTTCATTTCTTTCCAAATTTTTTTTCCAAAATTTCAGTTCCCAAACTTGGGGTGCGGCTTATCTGCGAGTGCGGCTTATACGCAGGTGTTTACGGTAAAGTTGCATGAAAACAGAGTGTGGTCTCTCCTAAATTGCTTGACATAATATTTTTTAACAGCCATAAAGTGTCTTTGCTTGTTCACAATCTAAATCTTACATTTAAATAGTCATAACCAAACACTGCATAGACAGATACAGTTTTTATAAGTGTAAACTGATGATTGCAGAAGAAAAGCTTAAACTGACTCTGTTATGGTAAACCTGAAATAATTATTAAGAACTTGAGAATGCACCAGCATATGATTTTTGATTTCAGTCTTTAGATTGATCAACAGCATCAACAACACTTAATTTCGGTTTCTCAATTAACATCGATGTATTGAAAAATTTGATCCCAATATTGATTGTTTTATTGATTGACTATCCTCCAGGCACTGTGGAGCAGAAGGGGACCACTGCTAGGGCTATAATGAGGAGGGTGGTAGGCTATGGCCGTACCTCTTTTTGCTTGTTTCTTCCTTTGTGTATGTGTGTGTGTGTGTGTGGGGGGGGGGGAGGAACCCTGATGACAAAGAAAATGTCTGAATTTAACCACTTTTAAGTAACAAAATTGCAGAACAGTGACCCCTTCTGCTTTTTTTCCTTGACCGGATTTTTTAGCCCTGCCACTTAAAAAGGTCCCACAGTCTCTGCCCTGGGTTGGTTACTAGTCCCATGAACTGCAGTGTCCACTTCCATCAGTTTCTTTGTTGTGGTTTCTGTACAAATTATGTGACATATATTGATTTTTGTGGTAAGAGTTTGATGGACAGGTATTTGAAGCACTTCTCTGATAATTTAAACTGAGTCACCTAGAAGCTCGTCTATTGAAATAAACTGATACAGAGTTTTATTGGTTGACACTAGTTAAAGGTCAATAGTTCAAGGGCCAAGAGACTAGCAAAATATGTCACTTTGCTATTAATAATATATTAACTGGTATCATACAAACGTCCGTTTAATCAGGGATCCACTGTTATATGTCAGGACTTTCACAAAAGACATTATATAGAAAACAGTCCTAAGAAAGTATCTGCGCTGATTGGTTAAAAATTGTTTCTATAACTCGATAGAGACACAGAACTATAATTTAGCACAAGTTGTTGATGTAACGATTGGGCAAGCAAAAAGAATTAGTACTTACATAGTCAAAGTTAACAACTTGTTTTCCTTTTTCTAATGTTGCAGTGTTTTCTAAAAGAAATAGAAAACATGCAGTCCGTATTTCTATTGAGTTATAGATTGAAACATTCGTGAAAGTTTGAGAGAATGAGAAATGCTGTGGGAACATGAGCTGCAGGCAAGCGTTTCCACAGCTTTTTCAAGTTCTCCCAAACTCCCACTTGTGTTTCTATAACTTGATAGAAACATGGTACCTGTTTTCTATTTCTTAATTATTTTGATCGACAGGTTCTAATCGACCAACTGACCGACCGACCGACTGACTGAATGCCTGCCTGCCTGCCTGACTTGATTGATTGATTTACTGATATTGGTATTTATTATCCAACTGCACTTCCTAGAGTACAAATAACGCCCAAAATGAGTACAAATATCTTGCGGTATTTGTACTCCAGAGTTAGACAGGTTTGTTTGCTGTTGACCAATCAGTGAGCTGGATTTCTCGCACCAATTCCATTCTGCTTCCCATAGTTCTGTCACGCATTCACCGTAAATATTCACGAAATTTAACAATTTGGCGTGTTGGATAATAAATCTCTTATTAGACGTTTTGTTGTGTAGTATCGCGGAGAACTTTTACTCGTTGTTTGTATTTTGACTCGCCCTACGGGCTCGTCAAAATACAGCACAACTCATAAAAATACTCAGTGATACTACACAACAAAACATCTAATATGATATCTATATTGACTGTCTCAATGACACTCAAACTGATCGATTGATTGAATGTCTGGTTTTGTCAATTTAACGATTCAATGGTTGGTCAGTTGATTGATTGATTGATTGATTGATTGATTGACTGATTCATTCATTCATTCATTCATTGACTGATTGACTGGTTTGTTATTACTGATTAGAATTAATAACAGCGTAGTGATTGTCAATAATTAGTGAGTTGTTGGATCAATCATCGAACTGACTGAAAATGTTTGGGATTGTTGATGGCTATTGTTTGGCTGATTAATTGACTGATTGATTGATTGAATGTTAGAGCAATGCTACAAGGTGGCCGAGAGCCGCAATGTTCCATTACTGTGCGCCTTCAATCGACGATTTGACCCATCAATCCACTCCGTGAATGACAGAGTCAAAAACAATGACATTGGTAAAGTTCAAGTGATCAAGACAACAAGTCGCGACTCTCCCCTACCACCCATAGATTTCCTAAAGATATCAGGAGGGATATTTCACGACTGCTGCATACATGATGTTGATTTGATCTGTTGGATTATGGGTGAAGCTCCTCGCACCGTGTTCTGTCTTGCCAACGCCTTCAATTCGGAAATTGGAGAGCTTAATGATGTGGACACAGTCGGCGTCGTCATGAAATTTCCAAGTGGTGCCATTGGCCAGATAGATCTGTCACGCCATGCTGTGTACGGCTACGACCAACGTATTGAAGTGTTTGGGGCGAATGGAATGCTTACAAGCGACAACAGTTCAGCTCTCAATGTCACACACTCCCATAGTGCTGGAAGTTCACTACAACCCATCAAGTTCTCGTTTCCCCAACGATATGCTGAGGCTTACAATCTAGAATTGCATCATTTTATCAATGTAATAAGAAAGAAAGAAAATTTGCTTGTCTCCAAAGATGATGTGCTTCGATCCTTTAATATTGTGGAAGCCATTGAGAAATCATACCAAACAGGAAAACCGGTTACCTTATGAGAATACTAGGTAATTTCAAATGGTCATCTAATGAAATGGGTGAAATTGTTCCAATGTCATAAATGACATTGTTATGTTTATTTATTCATGTGAAATATTTCCTTATTTCTGATTGGTTAAAAACGCACACATAATTCACCATAACCAGCTGCTGTAGACCAAATTTGGAAAGAACTTTGTCATATTGAACCAATGACAGGTCAAATGTTTTGTCATATTGAACCAAATACACCCAATGATGTCAAAATGATGTCAAAAGTGCAAAAGTGCAGCCAGCTGCAGGTTATTGAACCGTTGACCAAGAAAACCTGGGGACAAGGTTGTGTTATTTTTGGTGAGCAGAAAAAACAAAGAGCAAAATAGCGAGACTCCGTCAAGAACAGGGAAATATTTTGAATGGATAATAAAGCAATTATTGAATTCAACTTTCGTAGGATGTAAAGAATTCTGCAGATCTCAGAGGGTGTTATCCACCAACGCCAAAGGCCGAGGTGGATAACACGTGTCCTAGATCTGCAGAATTCCTCATATCCTACTCGGCCTTCATTGAGTAATTGCTAAGTATAGCAGTGAATACATACTTACATTTATTGCATAGCTCCCTGTTAGGGACACCTTGACCACACATGAATATTAGCATATTAAGTTACAAATTTACCTTTAAAAATATAGGTTATATATTTCAACAATAAAATGGTATAAAATTATGAGCTCTGAATTAAAAATATTCTTAAAACCACTTAGCCTTTCCTTGTCTCTAATAACCTTACTTAGGTAAAGAATTAAAAATTTTGGCCCCACAGAAGGCAAAAGCCCTTCTTGCTGTCGTGAGCCTGCACCTGGGCAATGTAAGATCGCTCTTTGAATGGGAAATCAGTTGATATTAAAAGCAGGCATCTATAATTTACAGCTTAGAGACAAGTTTTACTGATAATTATTGATTCTTTCCAATGTAGTTGATAATTAACTTTTATCAGCTTGTTACTATCACAATCGGTATTCCTAGTACTTGTGGTTATTTAGGGAAGCCATAATTATTCAAGTTGAACAATTTTTATATCAAGAATTGCTGAATATTGATCATGAGGGTTACTCTCTTTACCCATGCAGGGGTGTTATGGGTACTGGACATCTGGGTGTATAACTGTGCAATGGACTATTTCCTAATTTATTGTCAGTATAGTATTTTTTGTAATTTCTATACAAATGTGTCTTAGTGTTTAGGGCAAATAAAGTATTGTTGTTGTCGTTGTTGTTGTTGTTATTGTTATTGTGGTGTGGTGAGGAAACACTCTGGTTGCTTCTTCCTGCAGAAATTAGCCAGGATAAACACCAGCTTGATAGGCCACTTCACTTGTACACATACACATACTTAACCTATAACTTACCATGCTATTTATCCTACCCCACTCTTACTACAGCTCCATTGTGTGGCACTAGTTTTGCAACAAGCATGAGTGTGACAAGTTAAACCTACTAAATAAGCATATTCTGTGGTTTATATTTGAAGACTGACACTCTGGCTGTAGTGTTTTACTTACAAGAGTGGGAAAAGCTACAAACTTGGCAAACAGGTGCATGCAAAATGATTCTCTGTTTCTTTAATAAGTTAAAACCCTATATACTTTTTAAAAAGATTTGTTAAAGTAGATGTGATCTGGCACTAATTCCCTAAAAGGAACCCTGCCTGAACTATGTACCACTTTTAGTTACCCGGTGGCCAAATCCTGGAATGCACTTCCAAATCAAAATCAATTTATTACCTTCTGCAAGTTTATTATGTCCTGTAATATTGCATAACTTTATCTGATCTGTTTCTTTCATTACTGAACAGTCAGCTCCTGGGAAGGAAAATTGAGTTATTGGGAGTTTGAGTTATCAAGAGTCGATAACAAATGACTGGAAAAAAGGAAAAAATAGTGGTTAGTGTTTTCCTGTTAATACAGTGTACAGTGAGTGAAAATAAAACAATGTGCATCTCTAAATTACTGTATAAATCAGAACTTAAATTTAATGTTTTTGGACTACAGTACACTGTTTTGATTTGTGACGTATTGACTGACATGTTTCAAGTTATCAGGGGTAAAATTATATAGAAAATGACCTGAAGGGTAACAAAAATTGCTTTGAGTTAATGAGAGGTTAAAGTTGTAAAGGGTTCGAGTTACCTAGGGTAAAATTACAGTAAATGTATGACAAAAATCCAGGGGAAATCGATTTTGGTTTAAGTTAGCTCAAGGTTTGAGCTATTGGGAGTCCATTGTATCGCTGATTATAAGTAACTTTATTCCCCCCCCCCCCCCCCCACCTTGTATCTTCATCTTGGGATAATTTTGTGGAAAATTCTCAAAAGTTCCTCCCCCACCAGCCCCCCAGCAAAAAAAATTACATTTAGGGAAAATGCTGAGCCAAAAAAGTCAACAGAATTTATTTTCACCACACTTTCACCCACACCACAAACAGAAATGAGAATTATTGTGTCTCTGTCTACTGAGCAGCATTTTTATTTGGAGACATTCCCCAAAAAATAATATACAGGTTATTTCCTTACAAGTACGATCATAGGTGGCCCAAATGCTCGAATATGATTAATATGTGATCCAGTGTACAAATTATGCTCTTGGCGATTACAAGTGTTATTTTGATATCGCCTAAATGGCTTTAAACAGCCTCAAAGAACACCAATACATTAAAACTTATAACGCAATACTAGCATAAGATAAGCCATTCAAGTTATTTAGATTGTAATTTTTCTACTCACAGCATTTTAAGCAATTTATTTTGGAAGCATTCTCATACATTGTCTTATAAACAGCTAAGATCATACAACATCTGGGCTGCCTGTGGTATGGGCTGTATGTACCAGGAAGTGCCACCTAAGAAAAGACAAACATAAGTTATTGTTTCAATGACTCACCTTAAATAACACATTTAGAGTCTTCCACCAGTCACAAAAGAAGATAATTTATTTGTCCTCTTCTGTTGCCATTATCAATTGGCCATCTAAGTCCGATAAAAGTATTTTCAAGAAATTAAGTGAGTGGGAAAGTCATCTTTTACACCACTCCCTTCTTAGGATTAATCTTGCTACCCTCAAGCTTTAGACAAGTCAAGCCTACACTTCCGATTTGTAATACTGACCATTTTAAAAAATTATTTCATTGACAGACTTAGTTTTAATTACAGTTTAGCCATTAGTAATTAATACATATTGAGTGTATTTTTAAGTATTTATTAGCTATGATCCATGTAACACTTGATATCAGGCACGGATCCAGGGGAGGTGAAATGGGTGAATTTTCACCCCCCTTTTTTCTGAGCCCCCTTCTTCTTTTCTTTTTTTCTTATCCCTCAAATATTGAAATAATATTTGATTTCTCTGACATTATTACAAAAATTCACCCCCCATTTTAAAATCCTGGATCCGTCCTTGGATATGTACTTTATCAGTGAAATGAAGACTTATTTTTTACATTTGAGTGAAATGAAATGAAGACTTCTTTTTACATTTTTTTTTTTACATCTAGTTGATCTTTCATTTGAATATCTTAATTAGGTTTTCAAACAAACGTAAAACAAACATACTCTTTACCAGTCCTCAAATGTTTCTGCAATTGCCTATTGAAGAGAGCCCATATCAACCCTCCAATATTTAATCATCTCCCAAATGAAAAGGTATGAGATGCTTGCCAGAAAATTTGAAAAAGACCCTCCAAAGTGAGGGGGAGGAAAGGTTGGGAAGTTGGGGATCTAAGAAGTTATGATTTGGAAGTATTTTCAGCATTAAAATACTTTCAAAAACAAGAACCTAAGATGTTATTCACATTAAGCTTATTTTGAGACTTCCGGGCCAACAGAAAAACAAAAATTGCCCTTGAACTAAAAAAACTGAGGCTTTAACTTCTTGTATTGGAAACCCTTTTGCAGTGTTTATGTCGTTAAGGTCATGAAATGTTATCACTTAAGCTGTCAAAACACATATAACTACATGTAAGAGGAGCAAGGCTGGAAACAAGAAAAAACAAGAATTTAAAAAAAATTAAAACCGCGCTTTTTTAACTCTTTTGCGCTCACTTGTCACTTGTCTCCCGAGGGGAGGCATGAAGAAAAGAGCTGAGAAATGGCCTGTAATTGGCTGATGATGACATCATCCGCGGAGGTTTGGGATTTGTAACCGACAAAACTAAAAAAAAAAAAAACCGAAGGCAGAGCAAGAAACCGCCCAGCCTACGGCTGCGCGGTTTAAAAAGGAAAAGGAAACACCTAAGGATTGCGCAGCTAAATGACCAAGAAGTATTTGAGTCTCCTTATTCACAGGGGATGGGAGCTGAAGACAGACAACGGCATCCAGGAGTCCAGAGATAAAGCTAGGTAGGAAAAGCCAGGAGGGGCGCGGGAAGGCAGAGTACAGGAAGCAGGAAGTGTCCCCCTCTCCAACCCTAAAGGAGACTAATCAGGGCATGGCTTGAACTTTACTTGACACCGAAGAGATGTCACTAAAAACAGAACAGTCTTAATTACAAGCTGCTTTTCAGCAAACGAATCGGTCCACGGACCACCCCTACGAACCCCTGTACGGACCACCCCCAACATAAAATTAAAAAAAATAAATAAATAAAGATTTCACTTAAGCTTACTGCTTGTCCCGGTTGCTTGTTCATTCATGGCAATAGATCACTCGTGTCGAAATTTCGAGCGTTACGCTGGGAACTGAAATGTAACAGACCTGAATTCAGTCTTGACCGCAAGTTAAATCATTGACATTCCACATTGCCATTTTTTTCTTTGCTGTGGCTTTAAGTATATATGAAAGACTGTGAAATCTCCGGGGAGCTTCGAAAATTTTTTGCTGCTTTGAGTGCATTTCCTTCGCCATGTTATTCGGCCTATTCTCCCGCGGGTTCGTGAACTCGTCCCAGGCTTCACAATTTCAAATATAAACAAAATGGCGAAGGGAGAGAAATCACAAATCTCTTAGGCTTCCCGATCTTTCATGCAAAGCCACAGCAATGAAAATGGCAAAGATGTAATGATCTGCAATGACATAACTTGCACCCGAGACAGAACCCAGGTCTGTCACATTTATCCTCCGTAGACCAGCGCAACGCGCGAAATTTCGCTGACACGAGTGATCTATTGGACAAGCAGTAAGTGAAATCTTTATTTTTGTTTTAATTATGACCAAAATCAACCTCTGACAATTCAATAAGCACACAGAATATTCTCCAACAAAACTCTCTTAAACAGGATAATTTCAACTCGATGCTTTATGGAGCACAGTCTCTTCTACTAGTTGCCCATGCACCAGTAGATGTAAATAAGTGGAGCAACTTCAGAATACCCCGCAACTAATTTGCATATCCTCTCAACGCTTTGGAACGAGGAAAACAGCAATATTAGATGAATTTAGTCATATGCAAATTAGTTTCGGGGTAAGCTGTGTCCGGAGAGAATGGCAGTAAATGGTTTTTGGACAAACTGACCCCTGGTCGGCTCACACCTCCTATTGATCCTGCTACTGACCCCAATCAATGGGAAAAAAGAAACTTTAAGGAAGCCCAGAACTATCAACGGGACCAATAAAAGTAGCTTACTCGAAATTTCCAAGATGGCGGACGCGTTGCCTGGTAAACGACTCTCTTCTCCGACTTCTTCCTGTGCAGGTTTTTGTTTACGGAAAATCGAGCACAGAATAAGTTGGAATATCATCAAGTTTGATATTCGTACCCGTTAGAAAATTAGGCAGTGAAAATAGAAAAGAAAGCTGGTAGATAAACATCCTCAGGATTGACCGCGGGCAACACCGGAAGTTGATTTTTGCACCTAATGCCAGCTTCATTGTATATTTTGTTCCTGATCAATTCAGTGAGAACGGTTTCTTTTCGTTGTGTTTTGTTTGTTTGTTGTGGGTTTTTTTTAATCCCTGGCCAATTTGTTCCCAGGAGGAGGGGAATTTGATCTCAAGATTTTCCCCAGGGGCTGGAGGTTTTGGTATGATTCATTTGATCGGGGTCTTGGTCAAATCCCCCTATCTGTGCCGGGGCTGGGGGGGTGGGGTTTCAATTGACTACTCGGCATTAGTTGAACATCATTGCAGTGGATATGCCTCGACAAGCTTTAGTGAGTACTGCGAAAATACCTGTGAGCTACGTGAAATGTGTGCATAACTGCTCGCTCGCTTGTCCGGCATTCGAAATC
Source organism: Platygyra sinensis (assembly GCA_019787425.1). NCBI lineage: Eukaryota > Metazoa > Cnidaria > Anthozoa > Scleractinia > Merulinidae > Platygyra > Platygyra sinensis. The sequence continues at coordinate 7,870 of JAHPZR010056172.1, read as the reverse complement.
GACTCTTGAACTAGTCAGGAAAAGAAAAAGGAGATCGTACCCTAAATGTAGTCCCGGACTCGTTTTACGGTAAAGTTATATTGTCACCTTCACCGACATCACCTAATACATCGTTTATTTTAACTTCGGTGTCGCCGATCGAGCAACCTGAAAGGTTCTGGTACAAAGGTAAAAGAGTCCTCCTTTTGATTTCGTATTTTCGCGCCAAACTTGAAACCGGGTTAGTCCAAGGAACAGGAAAATACTGTTCCATTCGTCGCATGGAATACCCGAAATTTCAAACCGGAATATTTGATCGAATGGAAAGCGCTTTTTAGTGTGCATTCTCGTCCCCAGAGCCCGCGCTCTTTTTGGTCAGCATTTTTTTTGTTTGCTCCGTGTGACTTAGCCGCGTGACATCTTCTCATGATCACATATATCAAAGGTTCGACGTTGGTAAGTGAAGAGTTAAATTCCATCTTTTATTTTTTTCTATACACTAGCTTGTCTTTTGCGATATTTGCGAAATGCACGGCCCTTTTATACCTCCGAGCCGCCAATTTTTATGCATCGTAACTGTCGTAAGAGCGACAATCGAGATCAAACAGGCTTCGATTAACGTTACTGATGCTCCAACTGACGAAAAAATTTCATTGCACGTGTGTAAGCGAAAGCTACGGTCAATAAGATTTAATTCTTGCTAGAAGGGATATAAGCTTCCATAAGAACCGTCGTGGCGTTATGTTTATGTTTTGATTTGGTTTGGGAAGGAAATCTTTGTTAGGTTAGGTGATTACATGCACCTTTTTAACTAGAGACTAGTTCTTCTATTTGACGCTATAGTGTGATGTTTGGGTCAGTAGACAGCTTTCCGCAAGCTGTAGGCTCGTGACAGGACTGCGTCCTTTCCGTATTTTTTTTTTTTAATCTGTGGAGAGCTGAGCTAACGTAAACCGAGAGGTGACGTGGCGATGGTTAGACCTTAGGAAAAATGTGTCATTAAAATTCAATATATATTATATCGACAGCGGTGCTTACCTTTTTGAACTTGAGCAAGTTCAGACAATGTCATGACCATTTACATGAATAAAAATTAAGAAATGGTTGAAAGAACTTTTCTCTAGAGAATACGGCGTCGTCTGTGATGGGAAAACAAAACGCCCAAGTAATTTTATTGAGGCCTGGAGGCGTTGTGGAATTTTACTGTCTTTTCTGTAAGAAACACAACTAAAATTGTGGAACATAAGCTTGTATCGTTGGCGACTGTCATAGCTTTGTGGACTCTTGTAACTTTACTAATGAAGCTAATTCGTATACTCCTAAAGTGGAAATACATGCAAGACCAAAATTATGCCATTTTGGCCGCTATGTTGCAAAAAGCAAAGCTATTTTGTCCCGGTCACCCAGAGTGTTCATATGGGAAAATTTTCATCTCTGTCACCGAGATCTCGTAACCGGGCCAGCCCGGCTTCTCATATGAACATATGGGAATTTTTAAAAAGAAAAGAGTGGCGAGGCGAGATCTCTGAAACCGAACCAGCCCGGTTGACGGCGCTCATATGAAGAGACCCTAACATAGTATGGCTTATGACTTTCACATTGCCAATCCACCAACCCTCTGCGTGGCTACAGGGTGTGGCTAGTAAGGCACGGTTTTGGTTGAATCTAACGCGCGCTCTTATTGGCTCATTCATGGTCACATGGTAATGGTTAAATGTACAACTTAGGGCCTGTTCACATGGAAGCGGGGAACCCCGGAGAGGTGAGGTAGCTCACCTACCTGAGGTAAAGAATTAGAAATACTTGTCTTCACATGCAACCCCGGGGACGTGGGGGGAAGTCCAAAATGCAATCACGCGGCCGCTAAGCACCGACATAAACAAAGAACGGGTACCAACGTTTGTTTTCTTCGTTTGCTTCGATGAAGCTGCTTTTCGCAATGTCGTTGTTGCAGCCAAAACCGGTCAGTTTGATTCTGCTGATTAGCCTGACTATCCGCTTCCAGGCGTAAATTGTTGTTAGCACTGTCAATGTCACGTTTCACAAGTTTTGGCGCTTTTGGAGGTGAAATCGTCGAAAAAACTCGCCACGCTCGAGTGATTTGAATACCCCGGTTAGCCGGGTTACCCCAGTCCGCAGCTTTCGCATGGAGGAAACTCACCCCACCGCAGCGGGCCGGGTTGTCCGGCCCGGCTGACGGGGTAACCCGACTTGGTGGGGTACCCCACCTAACATGTGATCGCGATCAAGAAAAAAAGAGAGATTGTATGGATAGATTGGTTACCCCACCAAAACGAGGGAACTCACCTTCCCGAGGTCCCCCACTTGCATGTGAACAGGCCCTTAAACTTTTGATTTGTTGCCCCATTTCAGACCACTCTTAGAATTCTTGCTGTCAAATTTTCAAATACAGTCAAATCTCCCTTAAGGACGTTCGCGCTAATTGTTTCTGCGCATCCTCACTGCGCACGCAAATTCACATGCCACGTCATGCATGAGCGCGCGCGCTAAGTCATAAAATAAACAAATAATAGGGCAGATGGCCATTGCTAGAGCTTTGCCTCTATTTAACGATCTTGGACGTTCGGTGACCCCAATTTTTGTTTTGATGGATCATTTTCTCTACTGATTTTCTACGTTTAGGGAAAAAATGAAGAAAATATATCGACTAAAAGTTTGAATTTGGGGCAAAATGCACCATCGAATTCCGTTCTTATTAGCTCTTCGTCCATCTGTGCGGCGGTTTCAAATGGCTCAGTCTGTGAAAAAGTTAGTAACATTTGGAATTATTTACGCAACAGGCCCACTTCTACAAGATATGACTAAGATCGTTTGCCGCTGTTGACTCACCTTCGATATTTTTAACAATAAACCCTTGTAGACCGTGCTCAATTATATGGGACAATTTTTCGAAATCAGTATGGTTTGCTACACACTTTATCTCTGAAAAGAAGACGGTACCGGTGATCCCTTTTTTTTTTCATTTCTGGCACAAGTAACTCATTATCTGCTTGCAGTAAAAATTAAAAAAAATTCTATCAACTGGAAAATTTTCGCGCGAAGCGTTTACGGGAGGTGCTTTGCTTTCTAGAATTTAGACCATATTGCATATTGGGTCAGCTTGCTGGGTCAAAATTTCGCCCCCCCCCCCCCCCAAAAAAAAGGTACTGCGGAGACTAACCCCATGTTTTAAATGTTTAATACATGTAAAAAGTCAATTTCGAAAAAAAATACGGTACTTCCCATGGAGAAATTTTCGTCTCTTGCACTACCCAAGAGTGCGATAATGTTTCAACACCTTATTATCTAATTTTCGCTCTGTTATCTGTCAAGTGGTCGCTTACGGGAGGTTAAAAACAAAAGAAATTTTCAAACGTTTAGCTCAATAAGTGGTTGCGATCGCGTACGAGAGGTGATCGCTTAGAATAGGTTCCAAATACATCATCATTTGACCCGGAAAATTTGCTTTTTGGAACACTGGTTACTGAGGAGAGGTGGTCACAATCAGAGTTTGGACTGTATTCTGGTGTTTATATGAGTGAGTAATTTTTACATGGATAAATGAGTAATTCTCAAGAGAATATCTCGTTGTCTGTAATGGAAAACAAACCGCCTAAGCTTAAAGATTTATAACGAATGGACAAACTTCTATATTTGATTTGTGTTTTGTTTGCATTCAAATCTTTTTAGGGAGACAAAAGAAGCTTGGCAAATTTGCAATTTGGTACTGAAAGCCTCGCTGTTTTGTTAGAATATTGATGTATCGAACGTTACATATTTTGCACGCTCTCCCACTAACCATAGTTACTTTTAGTATATACCACACAAGTGAATAGTGCTTTTCGCGCGCGCTGATTGGCTAGCTCGGAGGTGATTAGCCAAGTACTATTCACCTCAGAGCAGGCGAAGAAAAACAAAATGGCTTTTGTCGGTACGTTATCAGCTTGTGTGGTATATACTAAAACAATTCGCGGCTCGGTAAATATCCACCACTATTCACCTCCCCTTCGGTGAATAATTGTTAAATATTTCTCCTTGCCTTTTAACTTAACACTAAACGTTTCCCGCTATATAACAAAACACTCCCAAATCAGGACGTTTTCGTTTCGGAAAACGTCGAAATTCTCGGGAAAACAAAACTAAATGTTTTTGAAGAAACCAGTGATAAAGGTAACTCAATCGGATTTTTCAGAGTCTCGCCGCGATACTGGAGTACCACTGTTGTCATTCCAGAAGAAACTCGAGCGTTCTCGTGGTTTTACCGAGTTATGAGTTACAATGATAATGTTACCACGTCATAGCTACCCCATTTTACATGAGACCGAATAACTTATCATTAATTAAGGGATAATTTTCCATATACGATGGCGAGATCTACGATCTGACCTAGTAGTTGTCTAAACGATAACTTTAAAGAAGAAATTGAGCGTTTTGGAGAAAAATGTGGGTGACGTTATTCGGGACGCGTTCTATTCAACCAAAATTTCTGCAAATTCCGGTTCAAAATTGAATAGAACAGATAGTTTCCGGAAATTCGGTCGAAACGTTCGGTCAACCTCTCCAGGTTGTCCTCAGTTTTTTTTATGGAAATTTCGATATTCAGGAAAATTAAAAATTGTGGACTTGATTATGAACCGCCGTTCAGGAAAGTAGCCCGAGCAAGTAGACCGAAATCGAAAGACCGGCGGATATGAGCTTTAAAACGGAAAAGGGAGCGCTTTTTATTGTTCATCTTCAAGTGCACCTTAAACATACTTTGACAGCTAGAAAGAGTGGCGTTTAGTCCTTGACACCCTAGTGAGACCACAATCCGTGAATTCCACCTCTAAATGGGACGATGAGCATCTCCGACAATTTATGTGGAAGTCCTCCCGCCGATAATATGTATGACGTGAATTTGTGCAAGGATCACCGTAACAAATCAGAAGTACCGGATCCTCTCGCTGTAGAGGATCTAATCAGCTATAAGTTGAATAATAGACGAAAAGTAGCAAGGATGATTACGCAGCAAAGGAATATATTTTCAATATTTCCAAAGGCACGGCCTTCCTTCTTCAAGGTGTTACAGAGAAGCGTAAAAAACGAAAAAGAGAACGTTTTTTTTTTATTTTGGTTTCATTTCTCTGTATTGGAAAATATATTCCTATACTATGTAATCAGCCTTGCTGATTTTCGTCGATAATATGTATACATTATAAGAGTTTAAATAGACTATGAGCAGTCCCTCTTTCGCTTAGTCCATCGTGGCGTGACGCGAAAGAAAACTGCGAAAAAAACGGCCGCGTGACCAGTTTCACGCGGCCATTTTTTTTCGCGGTTTTCTTTCGCGTCACGCACGACGGACTAAGCGAAAGAGGGACCACTCGTAGTCTAGAGTTTAAAGTGATTAATTTAACTGATCTGGTTAAACTGTTGGGTTATTGGGTTAGTTTACAAACGTTGCTTTACTAAGCGAACAGGCTCTTGGCTTGGGCGGATAAACGAATTCGGAGGCTAACGTTAGTTGCGGTTTACTTTTCTTTCGTTCAGTTGATTACCATGAGCCAAGGTTCACGTATCGGTTTTGCGGTGTTTGGCTTTGGTCGTGCAGGCCACATTCACACCATGAATATCATTAGAAATCCGCAAGTGAGCTTGAAATGGATTGTGGACATTGACGAAGCCAAAGCCAAGGATTTTGTGACAGAAAATTTCTTGGATGCAAAAGTTGTCACGCCATTGGACATAGAGAAGGTGTTGCGTGATCCCAGTGTCAATGCCGCAGTCGTAACCACTCCAACTCATCTTCATGAGGAGATTGTTATACGCTGTTTACAGGCAGGAAAAGCTGTGTTTTGTGAGAAGCCGGTTGCTCATAGCCTGGAAGCTGTAGGTGAGAATTTCCTGGAGACCTTTGATTAACTAGGATAGTCAATGGATAAAATTCGTACTCGATAATATTCCCAAACAATCGATTAAAATTACCGACTGACTGAACGCCTGCCAGACGTATTGATTGATTGACGGATTAATTGTTTACGGATTGATTGTATATCAACTGTCTGACTGTCTTAAATGGACTGTCTGATGTTTGATTTCCTAATTGAATTATAGACTTTTACTCAATGATTGATTGATTGAAATGATTGAATGGTTGATTGATTGATTGATTGATTGATTGATTGAATGAATGATTCTTTGGTTGATTGGCTGATTTGTTGATTGATTGACTAATTGGTTGATTGATTGATTGATTGATTGATTGATTGATTCATTAGTTGATCAGTTGATTGGATGATTCATTGATTGATTGATTGATTTACTGAATGATTTACTCTGATTGTGGATAGTTAGTTGATCGACTTGACTGACTGAAAGCATTTGGAATTGTTGGTAGTTAGTATTTGACTGACTGACTGACTGATTGATTGTTTGATTGATTGTTTGATTGATTGATTGATTGATTGATTGATTGACTTACTGATTGATTGTCAGAGCATTGCTACAAGGTGGCCGAGACCCACAATATCCCATTACTGTGCGCCTTCAATCGACGATTTGACCCAGCAATCCACTTCGTGCACGACAGAGTCAAAAACGATGACATTGGCAAAGTTCAGGTGATCAAGACAACAAGTCGCGACTCCTCCCTGCCTAGTGTCGATTACGTTAAGATATCCGGTGGGATATTTCACGACTCCTGTGTGCATGATATAGATTTGATCTGTTGGATTATGGGTGAAGCTCCTCATACCGTGTTCTGTCTTGCCAACGCCTTCCATTCGGAAATTGGAGAGCTTAATGATGTGGACACGGTCGGCGTCGTCATGAAGTTTCCAAGTGGTGCCATTGGCCAGATAGATATGTCACGCCATGCTGTGTACGGTTACGACCAGCGTGTCGAAGTCTTTGGGTCAAATGGAATGCTTACCAGCAATAACAGTTCATCTCTGAACGTCACGCATTCCCATACTGGCGGAAGTTCACAACACCCCATCAAGTTCTCGTTTGCCCAACGATATGCTGAGTCTTACATTCTAGAAATGAATCATTTTATCAATGTTTTAAGAAAGAAAGAAAATTTGCTTGTCTCTAAAGATGATGTACTTCGATCCTTTAATGTTGCGGAAGCCATTGAGAAATCGCACCGTACAGGAAAACCAGTCGCTTTATGAAAATACTTTTTAATTAATTTAAAATAGTCATGATATGAAATGGATGGGGTTGCTTTAGTGCAATAAATGTATAGCAGTAAATAGGAAATAAATTGCTAAAAGGAACAGCTGTTTATAATTTACAGCTTAGGAAGTTCGAAAATTAACTGCTTTTCTTCCCAACTCAAAAACGTTCCCCAATTGGAAGACTCCCCAGTGGACCAACAACTTGAAATTTCGACTCGCACGTGATCAGGTCGTGCACCTTGAAGCCGCGCTAAATTTTTGTGCCAACCGGCGTCAAGAAAATAATGGGCCATCAGTCATTAAGTGCTTAGTATTTCCAGCATGTTATTAGCCGAGCTGCCTTTCTGTGTACTATGTGCTTGTTTGCACGTGTATCCTGTATACATCTGATGACCCAATAACTTTACGTAATGCTCTTTTTCTACTATAGCTGCACTGAAGTATCGAATGGTCTTTGCGAGCATGCAAGCAGTGGGTTTATTTTTGCGAGCACGAGCAGTGAGCAGTTTTGTTGTGCGAACAGTGAGCAAGTGGGGTCCTAGAGGGTAGGGTAACCCTAGCAATAGAGTTTCTCTACCAAGAGGATCAAAGATAGCCCGGGTTTACAAGTAAATGTTTTAGGTGGGATTACCTTACCACTGGATCTGGGTGGTCATTTTCAATAAAACGTGAACAAAACGAGGAAGCATTTACTCCAGAAACATTCAGTCTTAATAGCGAGTGCGTGCTTC
>JAHPZR010056171.1:65000-70000 GCA_019787425.1 Platygyra sinensis | reverse complement strand
TCACGTCCAGTCCGACTTGAGCAAGTAGGGATCAGCAATAGTTTCACTTTCCCTTACCAACTGCGCAGAAATACCCATCTGGTCTCCTTGCTCGTTTCAGATTTCCATGGCAAGTTCATGAGCTTCGACAGACATTAAAATCCAAAAGTTCTTCGCGACACTTATTCGCAGCACTGATTTTCTCTCTTCCCCCCACCCCCGCCACTTGTAAGTTCTTTTTAAACTCAAGAACTTTCAGTCTGACGAATTTGGTTCCATTTCTTTTCTTGAGATTGTTTTAAAAATCGTAGTTTTGAACTACATAAAGCTGCAAGTGCAGTCGTATTTTGCCCCGAAAGATTTTACCCCGAAGCTCGGCCCAGGGTTACCGGGAATACGAAACTCGCAGCGCGTTTTGCTAGAAAATTTTACTAGCAGAAGGTGCAAATTCAGTAAAGATATTTAGGCAGCAGCTGCGTATATATGATGTTTTTGCTCTAGTGAAAACCATGCTTTAACTTCTCTTGCTTTTCGCTGCCTCTACTCGCCCAGCAACATAGCGATTTCAGTCCAATTTATTTGAAGACTGCTTTGAGTTCTCTGCTCTGACGCGGTGGTCCATAATCAGGAATCTCTCGCTTCAAAGGCTTGATCAGTGATAAACACAGTCCTGGAATTTCTTATTATAAGGGAGACCCTTACTTTATTACATGTAGGTTAGTGAGGCTGCTGGACAGCAACTAAAAAGAATTGACGAATAACTTCGACCGAATATGTCCTTACATTAAAAAATATTGTAGTGTTAAAACCTAACCGAAATCCGATATAATTTTCAATCAACGCAGTTTGACTGCCAGGAACTTTTGAAAATAGTCCCTTTCCGTTTCAAAATTAAAAAAAAAAAAAAACAGAATGGACTTATTTTCTTACTTTTTATATTTAGAATTGATGTACCACATTATTTCTCAAAGTTGCGGACCGCACTTCTTTAGCATGAGTCTCCGTTTGGACACCGGTAAATGATGCAACTTATTGGAACGAGTAAACCATTTTTTCAAATTTACTGAGTTTAGCGGTCAATTTTAAGCGCCGATTGATATAAACAGTTAAATTATACTAAACATTTTCAAAAAAAATTCAGAAGTCTTACAGAAAGTTACAGACTCATACAATACAAGGTTCGCTTAAGCATAAACCGGCCTAACGTCTCCTGCCAAGCCAGGAAATATTGCAGAGAAAAACTGTCACGGAAACACTGTTTTGCACCAGGTTGGCGATACCTCCTTTGGCAATTTTTTTTTCTTTGTCAGTCTAAATGCATTAATTTTATGCGTAAAAATATTCAGCATCGATGTTTCCTTGCCTTGCGAGGCACTTTTGCAGCTTGAGATGGGAAAAGTCTGTTGTATCTTCTCTCTGTTAGGATTTGCAAGATTCAAGGGACTGGAGACACAAATAGTTGGTTAAAGATAAGAACTCTTTACCGAACCTTTTGTCACTCTCGCCAGCGTTTTTTTTTTTTACTAGGAGTGAGCTTGGCCCAGCAAAAGCGTTCAATACAGGTACTATAACTGGTACTCAAAATTGTGCCTATATCTTATTGAATCCATCAAAATGATACTTCCATTTCTTTACAAATTTCAAGCACAAATTTTGTAGGGGTTTCAGAGTCAAGATTTAGCTTCCAGTTAACGAAAACTACCCTTAATTTGGCTCGGATGCTGCTTGCTGTACATGACACTATTTGCATTTGTTTGACCCGGACAAAGCTACAATGTAAATCAGGCTTTGAAATAGCAAAGACAGTACATTTACCGTATTTAATTTTAAGGTGGTCGTTAATTAATCAGCGTTATTCCGTCTTGGGAAAGAAAATTCTCATCCATTCGTCCAAAATGCTGGAGGTTTACCTCATAATTGGCGTCTTTCGTGTGATTCAAAGTTTGTTTCAACAGAAATGGTTATATTTCATAACTTATTTATGTAACTTTGCATTAATTTCAAAAGGGTTTTGTTGCTCATATAGTTCTTTCAATTTTTTCGAAAGTTATTGGAAGAGATATCTCAGATATCTAAGAAGATAAAATTAAACATGCCGTCAACCTTATCTTAACGGAAAGCCGCATTTAACGTTTTTGAGCCATAGCCATTTAAATATCTAAATTTAGAAATTATTAAATATCATCAATCTTAGGCCCGGTCCAAACGCCGCTCCCCTCATGTGCCGTACCAAACTCAATAAAGTTCGCCTTTAGAGCGACTTTGGAGCAACGGCTGATTCAGACGGCGTACTTGCGTCGAACTTAATTCGGGAAGCTCGTGGTAAACAATTTTCGATGAGAAAATATGCGTTCTGAATTCAAGAACTCTGTCGAAATGGAAAAGCTGTGACTAATGTCTCGCTGTCCGAGCAATATTTTGGGAAGCAAATGCAGTCGCAAGGCTCCTTGTTTGTATTTGGGCAGGTTTTGTCCCGGTAAATACGACCTGTTAAAGGGAAATCTCATAAGCTGGGCTAGTATCACGAAAAAACAGCAAAAACTGAATTTGCGCTAAAAAAAACTCGCTCAAACAGTCCCGATTCTCGTAAATCGAAGGCAAGAAGGGAGCTCCGAAACGTGACAGAAGTTTTGTTGTGTTTATTTTTAGCGACGACTTCGTGCATGACTGGTCATGCCACTCAATTTTGAGCCAATCACGAGTGCCGTTATATGAAAAATACATTACAGTAATTTATGCGTTAGGTTCGGCACATGAAGAGAACGCCGTATGAATCAGCCGCCGCTCCAACGTCGCATAGTGCGGCAGACCCTGCCGAATTTAATGCTGTTTGCCGCTCCAAATCTAATCTGCCGAACCGAACTGATTCAGACGCCGCTCTTCTGCCGTACTTAACTCATCAGTTAGGTTCGGCGCATGAATGGAGCGGCGTTTGGAACGGGCCTTAGAGTTGGCGCAAGGTGCGAAAAAAGATTAAAACATTCTTGCTGGTATGCTGTTTGCGTACGAATTTTCAAGGGCTAAGTAATTTTTTTTGTGCACCTACTACCGCTCAAATTCGCACCTTAGTCATGCAGTAATTGTTTAAAAGCGGCAACTGAAAAGTACAAAACGCCTCATACGTTAGTTAAGACAGTTGAATCGATAATTTAAGATTCAAATCTTCAGTTTCTGCATTTCAATTGTTCAGCATTGTATATTAAACTCGTGCATTAAAGTGCTGTTTGAACACTTTGTGAAAAGCAAAACTGAGACGAACGTGAACGACAGTTTTCTGACATTGAGAAAAGTTTAAATTTTTGACTTAATTGAATGGTACAAAAACATATCGAAAATGCTTTCTAGGAAAGACAGGGACAGTGTCAGTATCAACGAAACGATGTGAGATATTTTACAAAGAGGAAATTTCCTGAATTCACTGAATTTTCTGATATGTAGAGAAGGCTCCTAGATTAACAACTTAAATATTAGCATTTTCTTGCAAAGATATGATGCAATAACCGATATGCTAATATATTATGGATGAAATTTTCTGTCGAAGTGCACCGGATCACGGCTCGGGAAAGACAGCAAATAGATTGCATGCATGGCACATTTTCTAAGTTACGTGCCGTATGCCATATGAAAGGGAAGTGTATTTCTAAACGATTTCGAAAGCAAATTGTTTTTTTTTTAAATTGGCAGAAACGACCACTACCATAAGCCGAGTTAATTAACAGTTTCTGTTAATTTTGCATAACAATCGACCACCTTTAGATCGAAGCCATAACTATTATTGTTAACAAAGGAGGCAGCGAACGAAAACTAACCATATTTTGACTTATCTCCAAGAGATGTTATGATAAACTTTGACGTTGCTAAGGTGTTTGACATTTCAAATTTCGAGTTCGGGAAACGAAAATCAGAATCGAAGGATCATGGCGGCAAACACCAAAACCTTTATCTCGGAAACTTAAATACTTTACGTTTATGCAAGCGGTACGTATGCTTGGGCTAAAAGGACCAGAAAAAATAGAACAATTAAAATAATTGATCCATTTTCTTCGGTAAGGAGATGATTAAAACCTGAGAGCATCAATAAATTTAGCAAGGCGTATTTGTCTGCAACTGTCAAGTGATGGGTGAATATTACCAAATTCTAATTTCCTTCATACGTAGTTCGTCTGCAATAAATGCTTCTTGCAAAACTCGGCCTCTGCGTCAGAATCTTGAAACTGATAAGTCAATATCTCCTCCATTTTATCCATTTATCTTTGCGTGTGTATTTTAAGATAAGAAATTAGCTTTGACCCTACGAAACGTTACCAAAACAGAGGAAAAAATGACTCAATCTTTTTCGAAGAATAGGAAGCTTAAGAGGCCATTTAAATAACCGAAGAGTCAAGACATAACTGCTTCCTGGCGGTACATCTTAAAGCTTATTAGCTACAAGGTAGAATTCAGAGTGATCGCGAAACTTGAGGGAGAGCCTGGTGAAATCACTAGCTTGTTGAAAAAAATGCAAATAGTATTATTTCACGAAAATTTGAGAAAAAAGAAAAAAAAAACAACCTGAAGCACGAAATAATTGCTCTGTGGAGTGAAGCGGGATGTAAGATAAAACATTAACTGTGGAAAGTATGACGCGAACTTAGCACATACCTACTACGTTGCCGCATGAAAACGACATGAAGGAGATAAATATCCATATCTGCATGGTTCTTGATACATGTGAAACTGAAAATGGTGAGAAAGAGATCAGTATGAAACAAGTTCCCATGCATAAATGTAAACAATTCTGAAGTATATCTTCAACAACACTTTTAAAACGCTGTCTTATAGTTCACAAACAGTCAAACTTATTAAACGGAATTCGACTACAATTGCGTTTGGCGCATTGGGGTGAAATTCAAAACACTGAAATATTACTTGTACCTTTTGAATTTTTTGTCACCTCCATCTTCGCGGATCTGTTGCTACAACGCAAAAAACCCCGGATTTTTCACCTATTCAACGAAAACTTCGAATTGACTCTAAAACTG
>JAHPZR010056171.1:25000-57500 GCA_019787425.1 Platygyra sinensis | reverse complement strand
GACTTTGATTTCAAAATCTGATTCCGGGCCGTTAAGTTACCGGGTCTTTCGAGAAACGGGCCCCAGATGCGATACTCATCCAAAACAGCACTCTAAGAATTGCCTTTAATCTTGAAATATCCCCACGCCAACTATTTTGATTTCTTCCAAATGCATGAAAGCGTCCTATTGATCGTAAATGACTGTAATGACAAGTCAAAGGTAAGAATGTTCCAGAGTAAGGAGCTTGATAAGGTGAGCCTTAATTCAAGGTTTTTTTACTTTGTTTAATATGACTTATAGTTTATAATGTTGATATTTTACAAAATGTTATATTTTGGATGCTGCTGTCAAGATGTTTTACCTTGAATTTGAGAATAAGCTCTTATTCGCTTTTTTATGTTTTGTAAAAGCCAATAACTAAAATCAGAAGCTAATCACCTAGGTGATAGGCTTCTGCTAAAATTAACAACCAATTCTTATAAATCTTGGCGCTTTAATATTTTATCATGTTGAAGCAAAAAAGAGCGCCCCATGTTGTAAAAGGCACGTTGCAATTACGAGATTGGTTGGCACAACCTTTTAAAAGTTGTGAATTAAAGTACCTCAGCAGTAGTTTAAGACTTTTCTTTTCAAGGAGAACCCTAGCATTCAAGATTACATAGCGTACAATTAACTCGCAACTGTCCAATCAGAGAAGGTGTTATGTTATCAAACGTTTATACCAGGCGATGTTTAATACATAGTGATGATCCCGAGGTATTTCATGTTTCGTTGCAGACATCGCAAACAAAGAAAACAATAATGTAAGAAAAAGTCTGTATAAAGCTAAAGTTTTCGACATTTCTATGGTAACGGTGGATTTCATATCATAAACAAAACCATAGACAAATCAATTTTTTCTACGCTCATTTTCTGGCAAAATCTTTCGATAAAAGAAGTGTCGAAGCACGTATGCAGAGGCCATAACAACAGAGACCCACTGTTTTGATCAACTCGTCAAACTATTTTAGTCATTTCAATTTACAGAAACCAACACAGCAAGAGGCTGGCGATAGCATACGCCATTCTTAATTCCTTGATCAAGAAGATTCGACTTCACTATATCAACTGAGGAAGTCAAACACATCATTTCTTTAATCTTCTTGGTTGCAGCATTACATTGTTTCGGAATTTCAAAGAATACATGTAGTTGTTGGTTTTGCATAATCAGTCGACATTGTTTAATTGGGACGAGGTGTAAAAGTCGCAATGGAAATTGCAAAAAGTTCAATAGGTTGGTTTCACTTTACTCTACTGAGCTGTAACTGAAATATGACAGGGTTTCTATACTTTGTGAACCTAAACATTTTGCGATATGACTGTTAGAAGTGAAATAATGTTTTAGTACAGTAGTAGGAAAGAAATGTTTCGCTTTCTTCTACCATATATACAGCAGTCTTCAACTTCCGGTAGCGATTTTTTAACATTTGAAAGATCGTAAAAAGGCAGTCAAAAGTTGTACGAATGTTATACCTTTTATGAACAACATTTCCAGTTTTTTAGTCTATGGCAATTTTGTCTGGATTTTATTTAAGTTGGGTTGACTAGCAATGAATTATTTTTCTTTACTTTCTTTTCAGCTTCACATTCAGCACTCGAAGGACGTTGGAGAATTAAGCTATTAGTCATCGAAATATGGTTATTTATTTACTTCTTGTCAATTTCCTATGGCGATACTCAAGGTAAACACTGAAAATATTTACTGCACGTTGATTTTCTATCTCCATTATATCTTTCCTTAGTTTAACGGTTACGTTACAATAATCTTAAAACTCGAGCACTCTCTTTGTTATATGGCTCACTTCGCAATCGAGATTAATCAACTCAGTGTTTTAAAAATCTTTGGGGACATAAAGCATGGTGCATGGATGTTAACTGTGGCTTAGCTACTTGACAAGGATCCATCGACATAATGCAGAGAGTCAACCCATAATTGTGTACGGAAGTTTAAATATTTCAGTGTAAAATTGTTTTGGTTACTCAAAAATATGCACTTCCCAAGACTGGAGCTTTTCAATCTACTAACTTTACTTTTAAAAACTGATTCATTGCAGTCTTAATTTTTTTTAAGCAGCCTCTTGCAAAAGAGAAGGATAAAAATATGTAATTACTGACAACTTTTACTAAAAAAGTCAGGTGCAACCGTAAAGCTATGGTGTTTAGAATATTGGTATGTGGCATTCTCTGAGTCATAGGCGTACGGGCACCCTCGGACTTGGGGGGGCGGCGACCTTATTGCCCGAAAAAAATTACAAAATGCCCGAAAGTGTCAGTTGTATATACGTACTCAAATCGCAGTAAAAACAAAAACGTTCCCAATTCTTACGTCTAATGAAACTGTCATCATTACGGAAACACAGCCGAATTCCGATTTTTTGGAACATCCAAGGGAACTGATGAAAATTGCTTTTAAAAATCGGCCGGACAGTTCGTGAAATTATGGCGTTTGAGTGAGGAGAGGGAAACGACTTTTAGTTTGAGTTATCGGGAGGATCGAAAAAATGAGGGTTCGAGAAATCAGGATTCCACTGTAGTTATTTTGAAACATTGCATACTCCTAGCCTATGACTTCATTCGACAGCCTGGTAAAATCAGAAACAGTTAATTGTTCCTCATGCGAGAAGTTCAGGAAAATTTTAAACCGGCACTTTGCGGAGCCATTCAAAAGGGCTCTTTTCAGAGCCACCACAAAAACATAAGTCTTGGCAGGAGCCCATCTTGGTCGTCCTTTGCTTTCATCCTTTTGTCACTAATGGAAATAACATCATGGATTCCCACGGTACACATTTAATTGGCATATGGCTTTTCCAAAACAGAATACCTGCAATTGTGGATCCTTAGATCATTTGACCTTAACTCCGATTTGACAAGACAAACGCCAGTGAAAGTAACCTACAAGCCAGGCCTTGACTACCTTTTAGAATGCTTTCTCCCGAGTATTTTTGCCCGAATCATCAGCGTTTTGCCCGAAAAATCTCAAATTTTTCTGCGACTGGGGGGGCTGCAGCCCCCCCCCCCCCGCCCCCCCGGCTCGTACGCCTATGCTCTGAGTAATAAGAATGTCGTTAAAGTTTAATCGTTAATAAAGTAGGCTCCATACCAGGGGAGAAGAGCTAAATAACGTATACTTAACGTCAATCCCCCATGAAGTTTACACAAACATACATATATACATACATTACTTTTTACCCTCGGATTTTAGAGTAGCTTATGCAGCTAATATCTCCGAGCATTTAACCATCAGACCACCACACCGGGAACTAAGTTTGCATCTTTTGTATGCAAATATTTTTTTGTGCTCAGCTTTTGTCATTGTTATTGTTACTTAGTTACTTATCTAAAAATTTAAACTTAGTTGCTACTTGTATTACTAACGGTCACTTCTGAAGATGTATGTAGAAACATACGAAACGTCAAGTTAAAGTTAAATAATTTTGTTTTCCAACATGCGTTTTATTGTCATGTTTGTAACTGCAGTTTGTGTGCTATTTTTCATTGAGTCACCTACTCTTTTCGAACAGTGTGTGCGTTCTTTTACGACCCACGGAATCAATTCTGAAGAGTTATGAAAGGGGGCCTACGGTTTATCGTCCTTATCCGAGAAGACTAAAAGTCTAACCTGTTTTCAGATGTCATTACAAAGGCAGCATTTTCTACTCAATTATTTAAAGCCTGATCCCCAGTGTTTGTCCTGCTGGGGTTTGAACTCGCTGCCTCCCGCACCTTCACACTCTGTATAATTATTATGAAACAGCAATCAGCTATCTTTGGGATCAATATCAACCTTTCCTTTGTTATTGTATATGATAATTCATAATGAGGATCATAAAAAAAGGAAAAAGTTGAAATTGAACCAAGCTTAAAAGAAAATTGCACCAAACCGTAACTAAAAATTTGACTCTAAATTTAAGTTAAAATTAGAAAGGGGTAATATTTCATGATCAAACCAAAGGTAACTTCACTAAGCCAAACATCAAAGAAATAAGCGTTGAAGACTACAGTTTACAGCAGTTTAGAAGGTTTAGTTGTGAAAACCTGCGTTCTTATGATACTTTTAGCCAGAAGGTTGATAAAAAAAAAATTCTACTAAAATCCAATGGATTTGAGGACATCGAAACTACTGCCCGCATTCACATTGCTTAAAACAAAGTACCTCAGTCGCATTGCTTGGATATAGTTTAACGTGTTTTAGATGTTTAATTTGTTTTAGATAGTTGAAATAGACTTCCTCAAACATTAATATCAACAGAAACTTTTTGTTTACTTTGAGATCACGTACGACTGCAAATATTTAAATATCATTGCAGAAAAAACTAAGAAACACTTAAAAGTGATCTGGTGAATTGATCTCTCAAACTGAAAGAGGTGAACAACAGATTTCGAATACAGAATTTGGTCACAAACCAGGATATTTGATGAACTAGCACAATTAATGATGAACTACATACGTGCAAAACTCACTTGTTTACATAGTACTTTCAAAATATACCACATTATTAAAACCTTGGCGAGAAGATGGCAAATAACTGGGAGAGAATGATGCACCGGTTTCTTTTTTTTTTCGTTGTTTCCGATGAGAAAAATCTTGAAAGAGACGAACTATGTAACAGGCAGCGCTCTTATCACTTCCCATTGTTTCTTGTTGTTATTTCTATTACGTTGGAAAAAAAAACTACAAAAAAGGCTGTTCCACGATTATGATCCTTTTGATATTTAGGAGGGAAACTCTTACGACTGAATCTTGAACGATAAAAATAATCAAGTAGATGATATCCTTACCTATAAAGCAGTGAACAATAATTAATACTTATACTTAATAATTGTAAAATATTCAATATACTAATGCTTTATAGCTTTCAACTTTATTGTGAAAATCTCTTAATTTTGTACTACTCATGTATTACTTCTATAGTAATATACATGAAAAAATTACTGGATTCTGACTGACTGAGAGCAGTGCAGTTCAAATGTAACACAAGTGCAAATTACACATCGTAAATCTGGATAATGATTGGCTGAAAATATGTGCGAAAGCTTTGAACAGTGTTTTCTCAAACGAGAGAAAATGGCTCCAAGAAAGATCTCCGGCACTTCCTCCGTGCGATTTTTGTCATGTTTACATTATTGATAAGTAATCATACAGTTTTTCTCGTTCAATTTGGAGTTAATTTGCACTTGTGAGTTTTTAAAAAAGCTATAATTGGACTCACTGAAGGGGCTCGTGCAATCTCAGTTTTTTTTTTTTTGAAAAACTCATTCATGCAAATTAATTCCAAGTGGAACTCGAAATTGTATAATTACCTATACAAAAAGATTTTTTAAAAGATATTTTGGGATCTGTTAAACCATGAATGCAAATTGTAAAGGAAAGCATCTGTTTTCTCAGTTGTTCATGGATAAAATCTTAGAGTAAACACCTTCAAATATCTTTTGGCTTCGCGGAAGGAAAGGCGGGAAGTTGATTTCATATTTTTCTCACAGGGGGTAGGTGAGAGAGAGTGGCCAGTACTTTAATTGCAAAATACGTGATGTTTATTTATCTTTTTTTCGGCTCGTGAGCGGGCGGAATTAAAAAAATCCTGCAATCTGATTGGTTCCTGGAGCGGGCGGAATTCTCTCATACGGACCGCTACAGCGGACGGAATCCATCGAGTTGATCTATTTTCGTGAATGAATTAGCGGTTATCGTCAATCATTCGCCCTTTTTTCACTTCCAAAGACGATTAATTAACGCAGTTTGCCTCTTTTCACCTTTAGATGGCAAGGAAAGTTACTGTAAGTAAATTCAATTGAAGTTTTTGAAGTTGTGAGAGTTTGTTTGGTTGTTTGTTGCTCGGCGCTGTAATGGCGCGTAATCCTGTGTGTCTCTCTGTACAATTTTAAGTAAAAACTGAGTCAATTTCAGTCGAGTTTCCCTCTCTAATCGTTGCTGTACTTCAGAGAATTGCTGTGGAGTACACTTGTAAGCCAGTTTACGGCAAGAAAAAAAAGATAAAAATGTTATTGGCCGGCTTAGGGTCGGTCCGTATAGGGAAAAACTGTGACCTCGGGCTTGAAAATGCTGCCCTCGGCCTGCGGCCTCGGGCAGCATTTTCAAGACCTCGGTCACAGTTTTTCCCTATACGGACCGACCCTAAGCCGGCCAATAACATATATATATATATGTTTCTTACTGAAGTGCTCCATGTGTTTTACTCGGTCCTTACTACCTACTTTCTTAGGCAGTGCCTCAACCATCGTCAGTTACACGGCTCATGAAAACCAAACACCCACAATTAATGTGAGCCACATTCAAGCCACAGTTTCTGTAGCTAATAACTCAGTCTCAATCTCCTCGACGCAATGGCCGCCATCACACTGCCACCGAGTCTGCGTTTGCGACAGCTCTGAGGGTGAGTAAACAACTGTTACAAAGGGCATCATTATTATCATCATCATCTCCGTAACCGTGGTACAACCCACCCAATTCATGGTTTTCGTTCTGCTAAAGCAGAGCTTTCTTTACAAGATGAAATCATTTGTGTTGGAAATGATGTCATATGACGTCAGATGACATCATTTAACCCGCCATCTTGGATCCTGTCATCTCTGATTTTCCTATTTTCTCAAGAAGTCAAGAAACGGAAATTAACACAAAATCAAGCCACAATGCTAATGAAATGTGCAAATTCACGAATATGTGTAATTTGATGAAGAAATCTGGAAAAAACTACAGAATTATCTCAAAAAGTTGATTTTTAGTCCGATTTCCATGAATTTTACGATTGCCATGGCAACATCAAAAATAATGGACACACTATTGACATTCCCGCAGAGTATGAAGGAGCGGCTACTGAAAATCTTAGCCCCCAGAGGTAAATCATCGCTTTAAAACTTTCAAAGAAACTTATGGGGGAGGGGTGGCATCCACCCTCCTCCCCCTTGTACGTCCGAGGGCTAAACTATGGCTAAATAAAAACGTTTCCATAATTCTAAAACGAGAAACTAATTCTCTATCTGTTTTAATCCCGTCTCTATTCTAAAAACTCCGTTGAAAGAATTTGGACCTCTTTCCTCTATAATGCAGAAATAATCTCTTCTTATTTATATATTTACAATTTTCTTTCCCTTTCAAATCAGTAAACATTTCATCCTTCATAGAGTACAATATGACTCAATCGGTTGCTGTGACAACAATATCAAACATAACGACGTCATCACCTCTAAGAATGTCATCCAACGTGATGATGAGCAACACTCCGTCCAGTGCCAGGATGTCGTCTTCAGTGAGTGCGACAATCGCGCCATTGAGTTACAACTCCTCTGTTTGGCCGACACTTACAGCTTCAGTGGCGTCCCCTTTTGTTTGCACTAGTGAATCTTGCAGGCAGGAGATCGAATGCAAGACAAGTAAGTTAAACATTGTCGTCTCAAACGAGAAAGTTCTGAATGAAAGTTTTGCCTCTATATAACTGAGATTACATATAAACTCGGTGGTGCAAGTATGTGCAAACCTGTCACAACCAAAATCCGAAAAAAAATAAACAGAGCAAAGGCTTGGAGACCTTATCTAGCCCTAATTATGCGTTTCTCTCGCGTAAGTGAGAGGTAAAATTCTCAAGTGAAATCGATAGGTCACCAATTAGGGTACTTCAAGAAGAAACTTTGATCAATTTTCAGATTCTTCTTTGTTCCAAGCGAGTTATTATGGCGTCACTTCAACACCTTTATCAGATGTCCAGGCCTCTGAGGTGACCCAAGCAATAGGTTCGTTGTAAATTTGTTATTGAAATATCATAATAATTAGTGTTTAATTACGACGTTACGTTTTGATGTTAAAACGCTATTATTTATCTGGAGGGATTAAGTCATTCCTAGTTGCATCTTAAATCCAGTAAGTAGTTTTTTTTTTCAACCACACTTTTGAACCTGCTACGAATTGGTGCAGAGGTTAATTCTATTGTTGGACGGTTAACCAACCAGAATTATGTGCTGCCATCAAACCAACCTAGTTAACTAGCGACATACTAACAAAATAAAATACTTTGTTTCTTTACAGATTTAAACACTATGTCAACGACTTTTTACAACTTCATTGCCACTACTGCTGTTTTTCGATCACCTGCCTCCACACTTTTAAGATCTCTAGGTACACAGTCTCCATGCTCAGGTTCCCATAAATGTTACGATGTTACTTCTACTTTTGTCGTAACATCACCGACTGCTCCAGCATCTTCAGTTGCTCCAGCAGCAGAGTCTCCATGCTCGGGGTCCCTTACGTGTTATCATACATGCGTTTAAAACTTTAAAAATAACATATGCGAATTATTTATTGATTGATTCGCTGACTGATTTACTGGCTAACTGAACAAACCTTGACAAACTCATTTTAAAAGTTATATTTACCATATTTTGAATTTTTTTTAAATTTATTTGCCACGAAATTTTAAACGTTGACAGTTGAAGCACCTTCTACGAAGCATCATTTTTGAAACACCGACGATTTTTATTTTTTTTTAAATGTTCAATAATTTAATGTTTTTACTGTTTTACTATAATTAATATTTGAGGAAAAAGTTTTCTATCTTTTTATTGAAATACTAGTGTAATTTTTCCGTGACTTTTTAATAAAGTTTGTATTATTTAAAAAATATATTATTATTATCATAATTATTATTATCATTACTATTATTATTATTATTATTATTATTATTATTATTATTCAATTAGTATTCATACATTTTATTAGCTATCTTTATATAACACCGACCAGCGGTTCACTTGTATTCACAACTGACGATGGATGTTGATCATCCGAAACATGTTTTGTAAATTTAAAATTGTGTGTTTCTATCTGAAAGTTATTATTATTATTAATATTATTATTATTACTACAAAAATGACTTCAATTTGCTTAGAACACCGGTGTAGAGATAGAGAAGGGAGTTCACCACACCCGCGTGAGATCGAAAAAGACCAAAAAAGCTCATAAACGCTTCACCCTAACCTACTGACCAGAGAACAGGCTGCTGACGGACTGTCATAGTGACTAACGAATGACCACTTTGTAAAATGTTATTGTTGAGATATGTTTGACAATTGACTATGGATGACTATTTGTCTGACGTATAACTATTAATTACTTTATGACTATACAGAACTTTCAGACTCTTCTGTACTTACAAAGACTTCAAATAACGTCATTACGTCGATTTTACCGACTACCCCAGCATCCTTGGCAGTGTCACCTACTGAGCCTTTATGTTCAGGATCGCCAAGTTGTGATGGTAAGTGTCTTTAGTACATGCAGTGTCTCCTTCCTTCCTTCCCACTGGAGCCGGTGGGGAGCCTCGAGACTACAAGATCCTGGTGCGACTAGTTAAACGACTGCCTAAATAATTGAAACAAAATAATGGACCAATTCCTCACGTAACAAACGACGTTTTGATTGTCTAGCTGTTAGACCGACATTTTTAACACATAGCGGCTGACTATCGATAAAGTAGGTATCACCATTGACTTATTTATGATTATACAGAATCCCTAGGCTCTACCATGATTACGACTATCTCTGAGGTCACTACTTCACTTTTACCGACTGACCCAGCATCCTCACCTATAAAGATTTCGTGCTCAGGATCTACTGGGTGCCATGGTAAGTGTCTTGAAGAAAATACTCGGTGCCTGATCAGGATGCTTTGTTTTCATCGCCCATCTCCTTTGCATTTTTAAAAAGCGAATTACCGTCCGAATGTTAGGCTTCGATAGTACTCACTTAGGATTTGATTAACTTTTTGCCCTGGTGGCTTTATTTTTTAAATAGATTTTTAAAGATTTATTTATTAACTGCCTATCAATTTACCAACTGGCTAGGAAGCTGATCTATTTACCAGATCGCCAGCTAGTGCCTACTGACTATCTAGTTCAGTACCTAGTGTAAAGTGTTTGAGTGGTGGGTTTCTTTTATCACGCTTTTTTTCGTTTCTTCTACTTCTCTTTCAGCATCATCCTTAGGCTTTACGAGTTCTACTGACTCAACTGAATTAATTTTGCCAACTACCACATCTTCCTTACTAGTGGCATCCACCGTGATTTCATGTTTAGGATCGCTTGATTGTGAGGGTAGGTTACTAATAGTCTCAAATGGGTATTTCATCTTTTCTTTACCTTTACTTTGCCAGAGCGACTGACTGACAAACTGACTGACTGACTGGCTGACTGACTGACCGGTCACCTTACTACACAAATAAATTCTAGAGCCTGGCTAACTAACGAAGATTTAGAGTAGCTGCCCTCTTAAATAATCAAAAAATGTCAGGCACACTATTCGCTAGTACATACAGACTATCTAATTTATCGAATGGTGGATGTTAGAGTGTTAAGTTTCTTACATCGTGCTTTTTTCTTTTATCATCTTTCTTAGGCTCTGCTAGTTCTGCTGAATCCACTCCTTTAATTTTGCCAACTACCACATCTTCCTTAGTGATGACAACTACAATAATTTCATGTTTAGGATCCCTTGATTGCGAGGGTAGGTTTGTCTCAAATGTGTGTTTCATCTTTTCTTTGCTTGATAACTTTCATACTTTCTGCCTTCTTACCTATGATCTGAGTAACCGATAGTCAGCCTTACTGACTAGCTGGCTAACTTGCGATAGGACTGACGACTGAAATAAGTTATAAGGCCTGACTGACTAAAAGAGATGCTGGGTAGCTGCCCTCTTTATGGACGCTCACGCGAACCTTTTCCAGTCGAGAGATTTTTTTAAATTTTTACTGCAGTCAGATAATAAGTTACCTGTATCAGGAATGCAAAAAAAGGAAAAAAAAATCAGGTTCACTGACTTTGTTTCAGAGATAAAGCGTGGAGAAAACTACCCTGATTTTGAAAAATATATTGGCGCATGTAATTCAGCAATTAAGGTCTACAGGGGTCTATAGTTAAAAATCTCGAAAGGGAGTCAACGGAGGCGTCATAGGGAAAATGACCCATCAAAAGAAAATATGAGTCAGTGAACGTCCAAGATCGTTAAATCCAGGCAAAGCTATAGCAATGGCAACCCGCCCTATCGTTGTTCGTTTTATGTTGAGAAGTAATAAACTATTGTTGTTGCTGTTGTTGCGAGCTTGATGGATGATGCGGCATGTGAATTGCGAGCGGAGTAAGGACGCACAGAAACAATTAGCGCGAACGTCTTTAATCACGCCATATCTTGCGCACTTTTTCCTAGTACTTGTGGACTATCAAATTTATCCAAGGCAGGGTGTTAACCAAGAGAAAATGGTCTCCTGCGTTAAACTCTATTTTTAATTTCAGCGTCTTCTTTAGGCTCCTTCTATCTTTACCAACTACCTCATTTTCCTTACTAATGACATCTACACTGATTTCATGTTTGGGATTGCTTGATTGCGATGGTAGGTTTGCCTCAAATGTGCACTTCATCTTTTGAATATCTGATAACTTTCAAATTATCTGCTTGCTTACCCACTATCTGACAACTGATCGCTAGTCTGGGTGAGTACCTCACTGACTAATAGACTGACTGACTGGCCACATGACTGACCATAAACTGTAATGCAGGCTAACTTAGTTAGATGCTGGGTAGCTTCCTGCGTCGACCACAAAATGTCAGGTACGTTATTCGCATTTCGTCGCTTTAATAGCTTCCACTCTGATTCCATACTTAGTCCCTCGATTTCCATGATAGCTGTTCTCTTTCTAAATTAAATTGGTAATTTTTTTCATTGAGGTGTCTGCGACGGCAGTAAGGAATACGACGCATGCGGAGTATGTGGCGGCGACGGATCAACGTGCACAGAAATTACGATGACGATACCACAAACCATTGCAAGCAGTCAACCGACTGTCTGGGTGATTGGAATTGGACTGGACGTTGGAAGGGATACCTTATGTGGGTTATATGACACAGAGAGTGGAAGCCTGGTGGTCAATACCACAGGTAAATATATCGTTTATGGAATCATGATGTAACAAAAGAATAATTGTGTCTTCTGACGTGATAGTGGGCGCTATAGCTAAAGTCTATTTAATGCACATGGTAGAAACATGAAAGTTATGTGAATAATTTATGGTATTTGAGACCGGCTTCCACTTAATCCTGTTGAGACGACAATTATTTTTCCTTTCTTGCTTTTTATTCCCATTTTTAGCAACTGCAAGGAATATGACGCATGCTCGGTGTGAGTTTCAACCATGGGCCGAAAACATTGCAGGCGTTTTTAACCTGTCCCTAACAATGGTTCATAACGGTAAACCAGATTTGAAAATCAACCGTTCACTTCTGGTTTATTATTACCTAACATCGAACCTCTCGCTGACAAATGTCATACCTGATGAAGTCGTTATGGAAGACCTTCCACAATACGTGACATTGGTTGGGATTGGCTTCTTTGACTGGAGGGAAACAGTGTGTTATTTTGGCTCCCAGGAAAGTAGCGATATAAACTTCATTAACGACACTCATCTCGAGTGCAAGGTAAAGAGATGGTTTTGGTTTTAGCAGATGAACAGTTCAAACAGACGAGATTTGACACGCTATCACGAGAACTCGAATCTCACAAGGACTTGAAAGTTTTAAGCTCGATCCATTCAAATGTTTGCATTATGCTCTGTCAACACAACTAAAACAATAATTTCGTGTCCATTAAAAAAATAAATCTTGGTGAAACGTGACTTTATTGCCGAATTTAAACAATGTATTTAATGTAAATCAATAAGAACAAATAAAAAAATTTGCCAAGAGGGCATGGTAACAAATCCTGCAATCTGATTGGTTCTTAGCGCGGTCCGGATTTTCTGACCACGGTCACGGTAAGGGCGCGAAACAGCACGGGTGAAATTGTCATGTTGGTCAATGTTCGTAAGTGAGGCAGTGGTAATCGTCAACCTTTTTTCTACGTTACACTTCCATCGACAATTAATCAAAGCAAGTTTATCTCTGTTCAATTTTAAATGGCAAGGAAAGTCATTGTAGTAAATTCAATTGAGTGTTTGGTTGTGAGAGTTTGTTAGGTTGTTTGTAGGTTGTAATCCTGTGTTTCTCTCGCCGCACAGTTTTAAACAAAAACAAAATCAATTGCAATCGAGTTTACCTCTCTGATCGTTGCTATGTTTAAGAGAATTGCTGTGGAATACACTTCAGGGATTTCCTCGCTCTTGCCGATCCTACTCAGGTTACGGTAGTAAACTCTGATTTCGAGTGATTCCCAATGACTGATAGAAATTGTTTGTGTAGTGCAACTTCAAACTTTGCACGAAATCTCACACCGGAAAAAACATTTTTAGATAAGTAACTGGTGAACCCACTTATAAGCCAATTTACCGCAGGTAAAAACAAGCGAGTTATTTCCCGGCTAAGGGTCGGTCCGTATGATGAAAAACAGTTTTCCACTGCACCGCTCTTCCATCCGGCAAATAACATATATATCAGCGCTACGTTCGCGATACTCGTCTGAAGTAGTTTCTTGCCGAATTTGGAGCCATTTTACGCAAAGCATTCTGCCATATTAGGCTCCATTTGTTTAAGGATTTGGGCATTGCGTGTCTATTGCAAATGGTATTATTATAAAACGGTACTTCAAGTATTTGAAATTTGGCAATAACAGAGTGTAAAAGGAGATTGAAGATATTGTTGCTACTGGATTTCGTTCCAACATATTCTAACAATCTTGTGTTTCATTTTGGTATAGGTGACCGCGGTTGATATTTCCACCCATTTCTTTTTGTCTCTGTCAATGGATGGTGGCCTGGTAAAGGTTGGCAATGCCGACTTTACAGTCTTTGCTGGGGCCCCTGACGTTATGGAAGTAGAGTTCAGCGATACAGCCTTGAAAATCTTGATTCGCTTTGATAAGGAAGTGGAGATTGTGAATGCAGATCAAACATGCCATGGGTTATTTACCAGTGAGACAGTTGCCATGTTAGGGAGTTACCCTGACTGTATCTTGAGCAATTCTCAAGAACTGCAAATAATCCCAGGAGTTGGGGCTAACATTACCATTGGTGCCAACTTGGTGTTTAACGATAACGTGCTCAAGGCCCGCGATGAACAATACAGCAGGTTCCTCAGTGGATCATTCTCAGTAGACTCACCAGAGAGCCCCTTGAGACCAACGCCAGTAATCACAGGTTAGCTGCATACAAGTTAAATGCGAAAGAATTAGCAAATTGAATGGTGCCATTTGGATACAATCTTGCGTTTGTGTCAGCCCCAAAATATTGACTATCGAGATTTGCCTTTGCAGGTCCTCACACTATTGCGTCATGTGGAAATCTTACTCTTTCTGGCTCCCAGTCCATTGGAGGTGGCGGTCGCCCGCTCATCTATGAATGGAAACTGACATCACCTAATAGTGGACAAGATGCCACAAACATAACAAAAGTCCTCAACGAGCTTAGCTTAGATGCTGATCGTATTATGTTGCCCGGGACAATGTTTGAGACCGACAAAGCCTACGAGTTTAAGCTTAAGGTGGCCAACTTTCTGTATCCATCCATCTTTGAAGAAGTTACACATGTGATTACAAAAGCTGCTGAGCCAGTCCCTGCCTTGACGCTGAGCTCAGGTATTGAACTTACTGAAGGCGAAGTCTTCGTCTCGGAGGACCTGTCGATCAAAGCAAGTGCAATTGTAAGTACAACAGCAGTAGACCAATTATGGTAGCTGTAAGTAAATTCAGTTCGCTAGCACTCAATGTCTTTTCGTGTTTTATATTCTGCATTGCCCCTTATGGTCCTTATTTTTGTTCATCGTCCTTCTCTTTCGCATCTTCTCGTTTCTCACTTTCTTCTTCCACTTCTTCTCGTCCCTTTTGTCTCCCCTACTTCCTACTTTCGAACGTTTGTATCATTTTACACTTTGTTTTCATGGGCTCATTTTTGTGTTTTATTCGATACGTCAAATGTGAAAACTTTGGTTTTTGTTGGAAACGAGTCTTGCTCTACCCTCTCTACTACTCTACTGCGCCTTACCTCTCAATCAAATCAATCAAAAGCAACAGTAATTGTAAGACACTCTCGCCTTGTGGTCCATTAGTTTCTTCTTTTCTAACGTCATTTGATGATGGACTAGATACAATGCGAATTGACTACTCTCGATATATCAAATTTTCCACATGATATCGAGGCTTAGAGGACACAAACAAAGGAAATTGGTTGACCATTTTTATTCGTTTCATTTGTTTGTGTCCTCTAGGCCTCACTATCAAGCTGAATTTAAATATATCGAAAGTGGCCAATTCTTAGGCGGTTTACATCATCTTTCCAGAGACCTTAACGTTACAATTTACACAACAGCGATAAAATCTAAAAAGCAAATTTCTGTGTCGTTCCATCGGACTCCAAAAGCGGTGTTTTGGGGTGATTCTCCTAAACTCTTACAACTGCTTTCAAAGGACTCATTAAAGCCTAAATTTTGATAGCCCTTTTAGAATAGAATTAATTGTCTCTCCTGTTAAAATGTATTGCAAATTTACCAAGTAATTAGCTGACAAAGGAGAAGTAGCATGATTAATTATATTTAAAGGAATCGCCTTTACAATTGTCAAAATTGGAGGGAGATTTTTTTTTTTTGAAGACTACCTTCACTTTTCTTGGTAGGTTGCTCCTTGTGTAAACGATACTCGAGTGGACTTTTCGTGGACTGTTACATGCCGTGATGCAAGCGCCCTTCTAAAAGTTGAGTCCAGTGCCTCTTTCCAGGCCACTAAATACCAAGCCACCCTCAGAGTAGACCAAGGTGTACTGACACCTGACCTCAACTTCACGTTTAACGTGACGGCAAGTATGAACTACGATCTTAATGTCCAGAGCTCCGCTGGCCAAACCGTCAGAGCTATACCCAGTCCACTTCAACCGTCAATTGTCGGAGGTTAGAGAAAATATGTAGTTACAAGGAACTATGTGCTCGATTCTTTATGCTTTAACTAATATGGTTTGCATGATCACAATTGAAGCACAAATCCTATTCACGGGCCGGCTGTTTTGCTTCAGATTTGAGATCAATAATAGGTCTGTGTAACGTATTTGATGACGTAAAAAACGAAATGTTTACATGAAAAGCTACATCTGTCTGAAAGGCAATGGTCATCATCATCAGTCATCATCATCATTATCATCAGTCATATTGCTGAACTGGTCTGGGATGATCATGAAAAGGATAATTCGGATTGATTTCCCTTAACGGTCGGTGCAAATTTTGCAACACATGCACACGAGATTGAAATCGCGGTAACGCATCGATTTATCAGCAGGATTAAAAAGAGCCATTATAATAAGGTACTTTATTGCCTGATCGGTCCGTGTTGGATAATATTGGATCTTGCTTTTTCTGGAAGTCTTATGGATTTCGCCCTGCGGCTGTCGGTCCACAAAGCTGCTAAAAATAAGACCTCAACTTATATTTCTCTAATACGGACCTCACACAGCTAGTTCACTAAACGTATATGTATGGGGGAGGTCGGGGAACCCAAAAGGAGAGGATGTCTGGTAGGTCACTTAAGCCTACTAATGTGTTCATTTAAGGTGATCGACAAATTGGCCGCGACAGTGGGACAATAGAAACTGGACGCTCAGACTCAAACAGTGGATCCTGATTTTAACCAGCGAGACTTTAACTTGTAGCTGGAATTGTGAAGTTCCAGATGGTGGATCATGTGACTCGGCTGTGAAACGGAGAATTAATATTTGCTTCAATCTCGGGATGTCAAACGGAAGTGAAAAGCAACACTTCTTTGCAGGAACAACTTACATAATCAGGTTTGTTTAAAACTGGAACAGAATAAGACTGCTATGAGTCTCGTTTATCTTGAAATCAGGGGGGATTATGAGGGAAGACGTTTTAGACAAGAAGGGAGTGGGACGATTCCTTTTGGATCGCACGGGCGACCCTTTTATGTTCGTGTTCAACAGATTAACTCTCGTCTGACCCTACAAGAGAGAGCCGGCGGAACCAGCATGCTAGAACCAAAATCCTTTGCAATGACAATAATGCTCCTGGATAAGTGGACGTAGATCAACCGCTAATCTAGAGTTGGAAGTTAACCCGAAACCACACAATGGTCCAAACTTGCTAAAAAAATCACAATGTTTAGGAGCACTACACAGTATGTGGTTCGACATCATAAGTAGAATTTCCATGTTTTTTCTGTAATCATCCTTTGTGAGGCACTGCTATCGAGTTTATTTAGCTCTTATTTATCACCGAGCTAGGGCGGTCTGTATGGGAGGAATCGTTGACCGCGGTCCCGTGAAGTACAGACCGAAACTCTGCAGAGTTACGGTCTGTACTACACGGGACCGCGGTCAACGATTCCTCCCATACAGACCGCCCTAGCTCGGTGATAAATAAGAGCTAAATAAACTCGATAGCAGTGCCTCACAAAGGATGATTACAGAAAAAACATGGAAATTCTACTTATGATGTCGAACCACATACTGTGTAGTGCTCCTAAACATTGTGATTTTTTTAGCAAGTTTGGACCATTGTGTGGTTTCGGGTTAACTTCCAACTCTAGATTAGCGGTTGATCTACGTCCACTAATCCAGGAGCATTATTGTCATTGCAAAGGATTTTGGTTCTAGCATGCTGGCTCAGCCGGCTCTCTCTTGTAGGGTCAGACGAGAGTTAATCTGTTGAACACGAACATAAAAGGGTCGCCGGTGCGATCCAAAAGGAATCGTCCCACTCCCTTCTTGTCTAAAACGTCTTCCCTCATAATCCCCCCTGATTTCAAGATAAACGAGACTCATAGCAGTCTTATTCTGTTCCAGTTTTAAACAAACCTGATTATGTAAGTTGTTCCTGCAAAGAAGTGTTGCTTTTCACTTCCGTTTGACATCCCGAGATTGAAGCAAATATTAATTCTCCGTTTCACAGCCGAGTCACATGATCCACCATCTGGAACTTCACAATTCCAGCTACAAGTTAAAGTCTCGCTGGTTAAAATCAGGATCCACTGTTTGAGTCTGAGCGTCCAGTTTCTATTGTCCCACTGTCGCGGCCAATTTGTCGATCACCTTAAATGAACACATTAGTAGGCTTAAGTGACCTACCAGACATCCTCTCCTTTTGGGTTCCCCGACCTCCCCCATACATATACGTTTAGTGAACTAGCTGTGTGAGGGTCCGTATTAGAGAAATATAAGTTGAGGTCTTATTTTTAGCAGCTTTGTGGACCGACAGCCGCAGGGCGAAATCCATAAGACTTCCAGAAAAAGCAAGATCCAATATTATCCAACACGGACCGATCAGGCAATAAAGTACCTTATTATAATGGCTCTTTTTAATCCTGCTGATAAATCGATGCGTTACCGCGATTTCAATCTCGTGTGCATGTGTTGCAAAATTTGCACCGACCGTTAAGGGAAATCAATCCGAATTATCCTTTTCATGATCATCCCAGACCAGTTCAGCAATATGACTGATGATAATGATGATGATGACTGATGATGATGACCATTGCCTTTCAGACAGATGTAGCTTTTCATGTAAACATTTCGTTTTTTACGTCATCAAATACGTTACACAGACCTATTATGATCTCAAATCTGAAGCAAAACAGCCGGCGTGAATAGGATTTGTGCTTCAATTGTGATCATGCAAACCATATTAGTTAAAGCATAAAGAATCGAGCACATAGTTCCTTGTAACTACATATTTTCTCTAACCTCCGACAATTGACGGTTGAAGTGGACTGGGTATAGCTCTGACGGTTTGGCCAGCGGAGCTCTGGACATTAAGATCGTAGTTCATACTTGCCGTCACGTTAAACGTGAAGTTGAGGTCAGGTGTCAGTACACCTTGGTCTACTCTGAGGGTGGCTTGGTATTTAGTGGCCTGGAAAGAGGCACTGGACTCAACTTTTAGAAGGGCGCTTGCATCACGGCATGTAACAGTCCACGAAAAGTCCACTCGAGTATCGTTTACACAAGGAGCAACCTACCAAGAAAAGTGAAGGTAGTCTTCAAAAAAAAAAAATCTCCCTCCAATTTTGACAATTGTAAAGGCGATTCCTTTAAATATAATTAATCATGCTACTTCTCCTTTGTCAGCTAATTACTTGGTAAATTTGCAATACATTTTAACAGGAGAGACAATTAATTCTATTCTAAAAGGGCTATCAAAATTTAGGCTTTAATGAGTCCTTTGAAAGCAGTTGTAAGAGTTTAGGAGAATCACCCCAAAACACCGCTTTTGGAGTCCGATGGAACGACACAGAAATTTGCTTTTTAGATTTTATCGCTGTTGTGTAAATTGTAACGTTAAGGTCTCTGGAAAGATGATGTAAACCGCCTAAGAATTGGCCACTTTCGATATATTTAAATTCAGCTTGATAGTGAGGCCTAGAGGACACAAACAAATGAAACGAATAAAAATGGTCAACCAATTTCCTTTGTTTGTGTCCTCTAAGCCTCGATATCATGTGGAAAATTTGATATATCGAGAGTAGTCAATTCGCATTGTATCTAGTCCATCATCAAATGACGTTAGAAAAGAAGAAACTAATGGACCACAAGGCGAGAGTGTCTTACAATTACTGTTGCTTTTGATTGATTTGATTGAGAGGTAAGGCGCAGTAGAGTAGTAGAGAGGGTAGAGCAAGACTCGTTTCCAACAAAAACCAAAGTTTTCACATTTGACGTATCGAATAAAACACAAAAATGAGCCCATGAAAACAAAGTGTAAAATGATACAAACGTTCGAAAGTAGGAAGTAGGGGAGACAAAAGGGACGAGAAGAAGTGGAAGAAGAAAGTGAGAAACGAGAAGATGCGAAAGAGAAGGACGATGAACAAAAATAAGGACCATAAGGGGCAATGCAGAATATAAAACACGAAAAGACATTGAGTGCTAGCGAACTGAATTTACTTACAGCTACCATAATTGGTCTACTGCTGTTGTACTTACAATTGCACTTGCTTTGATCGACAGGTCCTCCGAGACGAAGACTTCGCCTTCAGTAAGTTCAATACCTGAGCTCAGCGTCAAGGCAGGGACTGGCTCAGCAGCTTTTGTAATCACATGTGTAACTTCTTCAAAGATGGATGGATACAGAAAGTTGGCCACCTTAAGCTTAAACTCGTAGGCTTTGTCGGTCTCAAACATTGTCCCGGGCAACATAATACGATCAGCATCTAAGCTAAGCTCGTTGAGGACTTTTGTTATGTTTGTGGCATCTTGTCCACTATTAGGTGATGTCAGTTTCCATTCATAGATGAGCGGGCGACCGCCACCTCCAATGGACTGGGAGCCAGAAAGAGTAAGATTTCCACATGACGCAATAGTGTGAGGACCTGCAAAGGCAAATCTCGATAGTCAATATTTTGGGGCTGACACAAACGCAAGATTGTATCCAAATGGCACCATTCAATTTGCTAATTCTTTCGCATTTAACTTGTATGCAGCTAACCTGTGATTACTGGCGTTGGTCTCAAGGGGCTCTCTGGTGAGTCTACTGAGAATGATCCACTGAGGAACCTGCTGTATTGTTCATCGCGGGCCTTGAGCACGTTATCGTTAAACACCAAGTTGGCACCAATGGTAATGTTAGCCCCAACTCCTGGGATTATTTGCAGTTCTTGAGAATTGCTCAAGATACAGTCAGGGTAACTCCCTAACATGGCAACTGTCTCACTGGTAAATAACCCATGGCATGTTTGATCTGCATTCACAATCTCCACTTCCTTATCAAAGCGAATCAAGATTTTCAAGGCTGTATCGCTGAACTCTACTTCCATAACGTCAGGGGCCCCAGCAAAGACTGTAAAGTCGGCATTGCCAACCTTTACCAGGCCACCATCCATTGACAGAGACAAAAAGAAATGGGTGGAAATATCAACCGCGGTCACCTATACCAAAATGAAACACAAGATTGTTAGAATATGTTGGAACGAAATCCAGTAGCAACAATATCTTCAATCTCCTTTTACACTCTGTTATTGCCAAATTTCAAATACTTGAAGTACCGTTTTATAATAATACCATTTGCAATAGACACGCAATGCCCAAATCCTTAAACAAATGGAGCCTAATATGGCAGAATGCTTTGCGTAAAATGGCTCCAAATTCGGCAAGAAACTACTTCAGACGAGTATCGCGAACGTAGCGCTGATATATATGTTATTTGCCGGATGGAAGAGCGGTGCAGTGGAAAACTGTTTTTCATCATACGGACCGACCCTTAGCCGGGAAATAACTCGCTTGTTTTTACCTGCGGTAAATTGGCTTATAAGTGGGTTCACCAGTTACTTATCTAAAAATGTTTTTTCCGGTGTGAGATTTCGTGCAAAGTTTGAAGTTGCACTACACAAACAATTTCTATCAGTCATTGGGAATCACTCGAAATCAGAGTTTACTACCGTAACCTGAGTAGGATCGGCAAGAGCGAGGAAATCCCTGAAGTGTATTCCACAGCAATTCTCTTAAACATAGCAACGATCAGAGAGGTAAACTCGATTGCAATTGATTTTGTTTTTGTTTAAAACTGTGCGGCGAGAGAAACACAGGATTACAACCTACAAACAACCTAACAAACTCTCACAACCAAACACTCAATTGAATTTACTACAATGACTTTCCTTGCCATTTAAAATTGAACAGAGATAAACTTGCTTTGATTAATTGTCGATGGAAGTGTAACGTAGAAAAAAGGTTGACGATTACCACTGCCTCACTTACGAACATTGACCAACATGACAATTTCACCCGTGCTGTTTCGCGCCCTTACCGTGACCGTGGTCAGAAAATCCGGACCGCGCTAAGAACCAATCAGATTGCAGGATTTGTTACCATGCCCTCTTGGCAAATTTTTTTATTTGTTCTTATTGATTTACATTAAATACATTGTTTAAATTCGGCAATAAAGTCACGTTTCACCAAGATTTATTTTTTTAATGGACACGAAATTATTGTTTTAGTTGTGTTGACAGAGCATAATGCAAACATTTGAATGGATCGAGCTTAAAACTTTCAAGTCCTTGTGAGATTCGAGTTCTCGTGATAGCGTGTCAAATCTCGTCTGTTTGAACTGTTCATCTGCTAAAACCAAAACCATCTCTTTACCTTGCACTCGAGATGAGTGTCGTTAATGAAGTTTATATCGCTACTTTCCTGGGAGCCAAAATAACACACTGTTTCCCTCCAGTCAAAGAAGCCAATCCCAACCAATGTCACGTATTGTGGAAGGTCTTCCATAACGACTTCATCAGGTATGACATTTGTCAGCGAGAGGTTCGATGTTAGGTAATAATAAACCAGAAGTGAACGGTTGATTTTCAAATCTGGTTTACCGTTATGAACCATTGTTAGGGACAGGTTAAAAACGCCTGCAATGTTTTCGGCCCATGGTTGAAACTCACACCGAGCATGCGTCATATTCCTTGCAGTTGCTAAAAATGGGAATAAAAAGCAAGAAAGGAAAAATAATTGTCGTCTCAACAGGATTAAGTGGAAGCCGGTCTCAAATACCATAAATTATTCACATAACTTTCATGTTTCTACCATGTGCATTAAATAGACTTTAGCTATAGCGCCCACTATCACGTCAGAAGACACAATTATTCTTTTGTTACATCATGATTCCATAAACGATATATTTACCTGTGGTATTGACCACCAGGCTTCCACTCTCTGTGTCATATAACCCACATAAGGTATCCCTTCCAACGTCCAGTCCAATTCCAATCACCCAGACAGTCGGTTGACTGCTTGCAATGGTTTGTGGTATCGTCATCGTAATTTCTGTGCACGTTGATCCGTCGCCGCCACATACTCCGCATGCGTCGTATTCCTTACTGCCGTCGCAGACACCTCAATGAAAAAAATTACCAATTTAATTTAGAAAGAGAACAGCTATCATGGAAATCGAGGGACTAAGTATGGAATCAGAGTGGAAGCTATTAAAGCGACGAAATGCGAATAACGTACCTGACATTTTGTGGTCGACGCAGGAAGCTACCCAGCATCTAACTAAGTTAGCCTGCATTACAGTTTATGGTCAGTCATGTGGCCAGTCAGTCAGTCTATTAGTCAGTGAGGTACTCACCCAGACTAGCGATCAGTTGTCAGATAGTGGGTAAGCAAGCAGATAATTTGAAAGTTATCAGATATTCAAAAGATGAAGTGCACATTTGAGGCAAACCTACCATCGCAATCAAGCAATCCCAAACATGAAATCAGTGTAGATGTCATTAGTAAGGAAAATGAGGTAGTTGGTAAAGATAGAAGGAGCCTAAAGAAGACGCTGAAATTAAAAATAGAGTTTAACGCAGGAGACCATTTTCTCTTGGTTAACACCCTGCCTTGGATAAATTTGATAGTCCACAAGTACTAGGAAAAAGTGCGCAAGATATGGCGTGATTAAAGACGTTCGCGCTAATTGTTTCTGTGCGTCCTTACTCCGCTCGCAATTCACATGCCGCATCATCCATCAAGCTCGCAACAACAGCAACAACAATAGTTTATTACTTCTCAACATAAAACGAACAACGATAGGGCGGGTTGCCATTGCTATAGCTTTGCCTGGATTTAACGATCTTGGACGTTCACTGACTCATATTTTCTTTTGATGGGTCATTTTCCCTATGACGCCTCCGTTGACTCCCTTTCGAGATTTTTAACTATAGACCCCTGTAGACCTTAATTGCTGAATTACATGCGCCAATATATTTTTCAAAATCAGGGTAGTTTTCTCCACGCTTTATCTCTGAAACAAAGTCAGTGAACCTGATTTTTTTTTCCTTTTTTTGCATTCCTGATACAGGTAACTTATTATCTGACTGCAGTAAAAATTTAAAAAAATCTCTCGACTGGAAAAGGTTCGCGTGAGCGTCCATAAAGAGGGCAGCTACCCAGCATCTCTTTTAGTCAGTCAGGCCTTATAACTTATTTCAGTCGTCAGTCCTATCGCAAGTTAGCCAGCTAGTCAGTAAGGCTGACTATCGGTTACTCAGATCATAGGTAAGAAGGCAGAAAGTATGAAAGTTATCAAGCAAAGAAAAGATGAAACACACATTTGAGACAAACCTACCCTCGCAATCAAGGGATCCTAAACATGAAATTATTGTAGTTGTCATCACTAAGGAAGATGTGGTAGTTGGCAAAATTAAAGGAGTGGATTCAGCAGAACTAGCAGAGCCTAAGAAAGATGATAAAAGAAAAAAGCACGATGTAAGAAACTTAACACTCTAACATCCACCATTCGATAAATTAGATAGTCTGTATGTACTAGCGAATAGTGTGCCTGACATTTTTTGATTATTTAAGAGGGCAGCTACTCTAAATCTTCGTTAGTTAGCCAGGCTCTAGAATTTATTTGTGTAGTAAGGTGACCGGTCAGTCAGTCAGCCAGTCAGTCAGTCAGTTTGTCAGTCAGTCGCTCTGGCAAAGTAAAGGTAAAGAAAAGATGAAATACCCATTTGAGACTATTAGTAACCTACCCTCACAATCAAGCGATCCTAAACATGAAATCACGGTGGATGCCACTAGTAAGGAAGATGTGGTAGTTGGCAAAATTAATTCAGTTGAGTCAGTAGAACTCGTAAAGCCTAAGGATGATGCTGAAAGAGAAGTAGAAGAAACGAAAAAAAGCGTGATAAAAGAAACCCACCACTCAAACACTTTACACTAGGTACTGAACTAGATAGTCAGTAGGCACTAGCTGGCGATCTGGTAAATAGATCAGCTTCCTAGCCAG
The DNA here is from genome assembly GCA_019787425.1 of Platygyra sinensis. Taxonomy (NCBI): domain Eukaryota; kingdom Metazoa; phylum Cnidaria; class Anthozoa; order Scleractinia; family Merulinidae; genus Platygyra; species Platygyra sinensis. The sequence continues at coordinate 32,787 of JAHPZR010056171.1, read as the reverse complement.
TTGGTAAATTGATAGGCAGTTAATAAATAAATCTTTAAAAATCTATTTAAAAAATAAAGCCACCAGGGCAAAAAGTTAATCAAATCCTAAGTGAGTACTATCGAAGCCTAACATTCGGACGGTAATTCGCTTTTTAAAAATGCAAAGGAGATGGGCGATGAAAACAAAGCATCCTGATCAGGCACCGAGTATTTTCTTCAAGACACTTACCATGGCACCCAGTAGATCCTGAGCACGAAATCTTTATAGGTGAGGATGCTGGGTCAGTCGGTAAAAGTGAAGTAGTGACCTCAGAGATAGTCGTAATCATGGTAGAGCCTAGGGATTCTGTATAATCATAAATAAGTCAATGGTGATACCTACTTTATCGATAGTCAGCCGCTATGTGTTAAAAATGTCGGTCTAACAGCTAGACAATCAAAACGTCGTTTGTTACGTGAGGAATTGGTCCATTATTTTGTTTCAATTATTTAGGCAGTCGTTTAACTAGTCGCACCAGGATCTTGTAGTCTCGAGGCTCCCCACCGGCTCCAGTGGGAAGGAAGGAAGGAGACACTGCATGTACTAAAGACACTTACCATCACAACTTGGCGATCCTGAACATAAAGGCTCAGTAGGTGACACTGCCAAGGATGCTGGGGTAGTCGGTAAAATCGACGTAATGACGTTATTTGAAGTCTTTGTAAGTACAGAAGAGTCTGAAAGTTCTGTATAGTCATAAAGTAATTAATAGTTATACGTCAGACAAATAGTCATCCATAGTCAATTGTCAAACATATCTCAACAATAACATTTTACAAAGTGGTCATTCGTTAGTCACTATGACAGTCCGTCAGCAGCCTGTTCTCTGGTCAGTAGGTTAGGGTGAAGCGTTTATGAGCTTTTTTGGTCTTTTTCGATGGCACGCGGGTGTGGTGAACTCCCTTCTCTATCTCTACACCGGTGTTCTAAGCAAATTGAAGTCATTTTTGTAGTAATAATAATAATATTAATAATAATAATAACTTTCAGATAGAAACACACAATTTTAAATTTACAAAACATGTTTCGGATGATCAACATCCATCGTCAGTTGTGAATACAAGTGAACCGCTGGTCGGTGTTATATAAAGATAGCTAATAAAATGTATGAATACTAATTGAATAATAATAATAATAATAATAATAATAATAATAATAGTAATGATAATAATAATTATGATAATAATAATATATTTTTTAAATAATACAAACTTTATTAAAAAGTCACAGAAAAATTACACTAGTATTTCAATAAAAAGATAGAAAACTTTTTCCTCAAATATTAATTATAGTAAAACAGTAAAAACATTAAATTATTGAACATTTAAAAAAAAATAAAAATCGTCGGTGTTTCAAAAATGATGCTTCGTAGAAGGTGCTTCAACTGTCAACGTTTAAAATTTCGTGGCAAATAAATTTAAAAAAAATTCAAAATATGGTAAATATAACTTTTAAAATGAGTTTGTCAAGGTTTGTTCAGTTAGCCAGTAAATCAGTCAGCGAATCAATCAATAAATAATTCGCATATGTTATTTTTAAAGTTTTAAACGCATGTATGATAACACGTAAGGGACCCCGAGCATGGAGACTCTGCTGCTGGAGCAACTGAAGATGCTGGAGCAGTCGGTGATGTTACGACAAAAGTAGAAGTAACATCGTAACATTTATGGGAACCTGAGCATGGAGACTGTGTACCTAGAGATCTTAAAAGTGTGGAGGCAGGTGATCGAAAAACAGCAGTAGTGGCAATGAAGTTGTAAAAAGTCGTTGACATAGTGTTTAAATCTGTAAAGAAACAAAGTATTTTATTTTGTTAGTATGTCGCTAGTTAACTAGGTTGGTTTGATGGCAGCACATAATTCTGGTTGGTTAACCGTCCAACAATAGAATTAACCTCTGCACCAATTCGTAGCAGGTTCAAAAGTGTGGTTGAAAAAAAAACTACTTACTGGATTTAAGATGCAACTAGGAATGACTTAAGGACGTTCGCGCCCAAAAACTTCCCACGCACAGATTTTTTTAAAACTTTGTCTGCAGGTAGAAAATGATAAGTTTAGATTAAAACCGTAAAAAAAATCGGGGGTCACCGAACTCGTTTTAAAGATAAGGTGTATCACAGACCATAGCATTTCTAGGATTTCCAGTCATTCGAGGCGATTTTGGCCAGATTCATTACTATCGGGATATAGTTAATTTGAAGAATCATATCTAAGTTATGTGTGTTTAACACAGCATATATAGGCCTATTTGATAGATCTTTGCTACATATGTCATTAAATCAGCTAGAATTAGCCTTAAAAAAATACAACTTCTAAGTTACGCACACCTGTATCCATGCACCAATTCGACCATAAATAATTAAAACTTCCCACGTACAGATTTTTGCGTTTTTTAGTATAATGGAAAGAATCAGAAAAGGAAGTGATCTGCCGAAAAAAAATAGGGGGTAACCGAGCATCCAACAAAAATATTCGCACACAAAGTTAACGCAAAGGTCATCAGCCCTATATTTTGTTGAGTTTTCGACTCCGTGCGCGCGCTTGAAAATGACGTGGCACGCGCGTGACCAATGAATAGCGTGCGCACTAGAGATGCGCAGTAGCAATGGGCGCGAACGTCCTTAATCCCTCCAGATAAATAATAGCGTTTTAACATCAAAACGTAACGTTGTAATTAAACACTAATTATTATGATATTTCAATAACAAATTTACAACGAACCTATTGCTTGGGTCACCTCAGAGGCCTGGACATCTGATAAAGGTGTTGAAGTGACGCCATAAGAACTCGCTTGGAACAAAGAAGAATCTGAATATTGATCAAAGTTTCTTCTTGAAGTACCCTAATTGGTGACCTATCGATTTCACTTGAGAATTTTACCTCTCACTTACGCGAGAGAAACGCATAATTAGGGCTAGATAAGGTCTCCAAGCCTTTGCTCTGTTTATTTTTTTTCGGATTTTGGTTGTGACAGGTTTGCACATACTTACACCACCGAGTTTATATGTAATCTCAGTTATATAGAGGCAAAACTTTCATTCAGAACTTTTCTCGTTTGAGACGACAATGTTTAACTTACTTGTCGTGCATTCGATCTCCTGCCTGCAAGATTCACTAGTGCAAACAAAAGGGGACGCCACTGAAGCTGTAAGTGTCGGCCAAACAGAGGAGTTGTAACTCAATGGCGCGACTGTCGCACTCACTGAAGACGACATCCTGGCACTGGACGGAGTGTTGCTCATCATCACGTTGGATGACATTCTTAGAGGTGATGACGTCGTTATGTTTGATATTGTTGTCACAGCAACCGATTGAGTCATATTGTACTCTATGAAGGATGAAATGTTTACTGATTTGAAAGGGAAAGAAAATTGTAAATATATAAATAAGAAGAGATTATTTCTGCATTATAGAGGAAAGAGGTCCAAATTCTTTCAACGGAGTTTTTAGAATAGAGACGGGATTAAAACAGATAGAGAATTAGTTTCTCGTTTTAGAATTATGGAAACGTTTTTATCAAGCCATAGTTTAACCCTCGGACGTACAAGGGGGAGGAGGGTGGATGCCACCCCTCCCCCATAAGTTTCTTTGAAAGTTTTAAAGCGATGATTTACCTCTGGGGGGCTAAGATTTTCAGTAGCCGTTCCTTCATACTCTGCGGGAATGTCAATAGTGTGTCCATTATTTTTGATGTTGCCAAGGCAATCGTAAAATTCATGGAAGTCTGACTAAAAATCAACTTTTTGAGATAATTCTGTAGTTTTTTTCCAGATTTCTTCATCAAATTACACATATTCGTGAATTTGTACATTTCATTAGCATTGTGGCTTGATTTTGTGTTAATTTCCGTTTCTTGATTTCTTGAGAAAATAGGAAAATCAAAGATGACAGGATCCAAGATGGCGGGTTAAATGATGTCATCTGACGTCATATGACGTCATTTCCAACACAAATGATTTCATCTTGTAAAGAAAGCTCTGCTTTAGCAGAACGAAAACCATGAGTTGGGTGGGTTGTACCACGGTTACGGAGATGATGATGATAATAATGATGCCCTTTGTAACAGTTGTTTACTCACCCTCAGAGCTGTCGCAAACGCAGACTCGGTGGCAGTGTGATGGCGGCCATTGCGTCGAGGAGATTGAGACTGAGTTATTAGCTACAGAAACCGTGGCTTGAATGTGGCTCACATTAATTGTGGGTGTTTGGTTTTCAAGAGCCGTGTAACTGACGATGGTTGAGGCACTGCCTAAGAAAGTAGGTAGTAAGGACCGAGTAAAACACATGGAGCACTTCAGTAAGAAACATATATATATGTTATTGGCCGGCTGGGAGGTCCGCATAGGGAAAAACTGTGACCGAGGTCTTGAAAATGCTGCCCGAGGCCGCAGGCCGAGGGCAGCATTTTCAAGCCCGAGGTCACAGTTTTTCCCTATACGGACCGACCCTAAGCCGGCCAATAACATTTTTATCTTTTTTTTCTTGCCGTACACTGGCTTACAAGTGTACTCCACAGCAATTCTCTGAAGTACAGCAACGATTAGAGAGGGAAACTCGACTGAAATTGACTCAGTTTTTACTTAAAATTGTACAGAGAGACACACAGGATTACGCGCCATTACAGCGCCGAGCAACAAACAACCAAACAAACTCTCACAACTTCAAAAACTTCAATTGAATTTACTTACAGTAACTTTCCTTGCCATCTAAAGGTGAATAGAGGCAAACTGCGTTAATTAACCGTCTTTGGAAGTGAAAAAAGAGCGAATGATTGACGATAACCGCTAATTCATTCACGAAAATAGATCAACTCGATGGATTCCGCCCGCTGTAGCGGTCCGTATGAGAGAATTCCGCCCGCTCCAGGAACCAATCAGATTGCAGGATTTTTTAAATTTTTTAACTCCGCCCGCTCACGAGCCGAAAAAAAGATAAATAAACATCATATATTTTGCAATTAAAGTACTGGCCACTCTCTCTCACCTACCCCCTGTGAGAAAAATATGAAATCAACTTCCCGCCTTTCCTTCCGCGAAGCCAAAAGATATTTGAAGGTGTTTACTCTAAGATTTATCCATGAACAACTGAGAAAACAGATGCTTTCCTTTACAATTTGCATTCATGGTTTAACAGATCCCAAAATATCTTTTAAAAAATCTTTTTGTATAGGTAATTATACAATTTCGAGAACCGCTTGGAATTAATTTGCATGAATGAGTTTTTCAAAAAAAAAAACTGAGATTGCACGAGCCCCTTCAGCGAGTCCAATTATAGCTTTTTTAAAAACTCACAAGTGCAAATTAACTCCAAATTGAACGAGAAAAACTGTATGATTACTTATCAATAATGTAAACATGACAAAAATCGCGCGGAGGAAGTGCTTGGCTGCGTAGCAAGCGTTCCCGTATTAGCCGAACGAAATAATAGGGCCGCGAGAAGGAGTTTCGCATTTAGGACGCGCGGAAAATGGGGCGAGAGCAAAAAGGGCGAGGGAGGGGGGTGGGGGAGGGGAAAGGAGGGAACGCTTGCCCGCAGACCCCTCAATTCTGAAAAACCCGTTCGCCCACGAACGGGCCATCTGATTGGTGCGGCGTGGTTTATTTGATTGATAGGTTTGACATGGAGGTGTCATATTGTTACGCTAAACCTTAAAAATAGACTTGGGAAGATTTGGGATCAAAAAGATCAAAATGGTGGAATGTGGTAGATTTTGAATCGTGTTTGAGAGAGGTCTTATCGAAGCTCAACGAAACCGGGATGGCTTTTTCGTTGAAAAAGGAGCAAGAAAGTGCAGTGCGTCATATTTTCAACGGCAAAGATGTAATGGCTGTACTTCCGACTGGATTCGGCAAGAGTTTAATTTTTCAGTAGTTTCTCATGATGTGCGGAGTGCGAAGTAAACGGCAAGGAGGAACTGGCTTCTCAAGCGTCCTTGTTATATCTCCGTTGCAAAGCATTATTTGAGATCAAGTGGTAGAAGCGAATTCTATGAAATGACGGCGTGTGATTTAAATGAATTGGACGATAGTCACCAAGGGCAGTTCAACATTAACGAACATTATTTACGCTTCAGCTGAAGCTGCCATGGATAAGCGTTTTCTCGACGCTCTAAAATCGAAAGATTCTTTATTTAACGATGTTAAATAAAATAGACAGGCCAAACACGACTCCTAGGAATTCTCGATCCGTCACAAGGACATACAAAACACACCACGAGAAGTCTATGCCAAGCCGCAGAATGTCTACAGTGTCTAACATTCTCACGAGTTGCGTACGAGTTGCGCTAGCAACTTCAGACGTACAGAATATCTTAGAAATACCGCCGGGCAACTGATGAGATCCACATGGAGGATCGAAACCATGGTCTCGCCTGAACTAAGCCGAACAATAGCATACAGAACACGCAACACAGTCAACAGACTTGAGCGAAAGGAGCTATATTTAAATCCTGTGGTACCAGAACGATCAAAAGAGGAATAAACCTATACATCGAGCTCCAGAAACATAAGCTCGATCAGATAGCTGCAAGAAAAATAAGAATTTCTCTAGATAAGCGTATAGCTTTCTCGAAGCAAAGTTAATGGCGTCTCCAAAGAAAAACGTAGGATGGTAAATATGATACCCGTGACAAGAATCTATCTACTGTACTTGTAAACAGTTCTATTAAATCATAGCCGGGTCCGGAGTCACAATTTATAAAGCAAGTTAGCAACTCATTCACAGTAAACGTCATATTTTGTCGCTCAAAAGCAAATACTTGGAGACTTAGAAACATATCTTGCAGTATAGAAATGAGCCAAAACAATACACTAACACATGGCAAATTATAGACTGAGGTGTCAAACTAAACGAAGCAACACGCAGATAACAGCGGAAATCATGCAGACCTCTATGACCTCTCAAATTTGCCGCAGCACGATCCAACGGCTCTAGTTCTTCTCCTTATAACACAATACGAAATGCCGTTCATAAACTAGAGTGAAGCGACAAAAAGGTCGAAAGACCGAAAAATAAATGGCAAATGTACAAATGTCACGAACCGTAGGAGTCGTGTTTTTGGCCTGTCTATTTTATTTACCATCATCACTACTTTAACTTGCAGTCCCTCATCGGTCGGTAAGTCATCGATGTTCAAGTTCGAATCAATGCAGTCATTTAAAGCTTGCTGGGACTGTTGCGCTGTGCTAGGAAATAACGACTTGCGAGAAGCTTTAGCAGAGTTGACACGAACAGAATTGCGACAAGGACTACTGCCCGGCGGCGTTTCGAGCAGCCGTTTCGATGCGTTAATCCTCTTCTTTGGTGGAGTTTTGCAAGCAGCAGCCTCACTGCCTATTGAACTCAGTACTCGTATAGTGTTCCTAAATTCCGTATTTTGCGAGTGCAAGGATTACATACACGGTCTAAAAAATAGTTCGTTGTCTTCCACTACTTCGCATCCAACTGCTCTGCTCGTATCGGCAAGGATTTCTCGTGCATCTTTTCGTTTTGATGGTTTGCAAAGATTTTCTGACGAGATATAACCAGGTTTACCAGGCCAGTACAAACAAAACAAAACACAGTAATAAGAACAATATTTTTTGCCACTACTTATGGAAAGAACACTGAAAGTGCTTTTCCCTTTATGAACCTATTAGATATCCTATCAGTTAATTCTATCTTTAAATTGCAAGCACTTAAATTTGCACATCGTTGGCATAGCCGTCCACAAGAACCAACATTGGAAAACAATCAGTATCTTCAATTGTAGTTGACCTTTGGCAAGAT